>BMAO01035930.1:0-20669 GCA_019973975.1 Trichonephila clavata | reverse complement strand
TGATAGTTTTATCATATTCTTTTCCCCTTGTCTCTCAAAAATATAAAAATATTTTTTGTGTGTACGCAATATTATTTTGAATTTATATAAAAGCTAAGAATCATTGATAATTGCATGTATTGTTTATAAATTTATAGTGTTTCTGTTTCACACACACAAAAAATACCAGTTTTGTACTTGATAATAAGATCAGGAAAATAGCTAAGCCAAAATGGTGACACACACACTCAAGAGTTATATAAGGTACACGATACGTTGAAACATGATCAATTTTTGCAAAAAATCAAATTTTCAGTTTTTGATTTTGATTTTATTGAAGAAAGCATTTACTTAGCTTTATAAAACTGTTCTTTGTTTCATGATCAAAGCTAAAGCTTTGTTTACAAGCTAAGATATTGAAGAATATGTAAATCGTGAAAAACCGAAAGTTGGTATTTTAGTAACCGGAAGTCAGTATGCCCTCAAACTCGTCACAAACAGGATTTAAATACCATATTTTCTTTAAAATATAGTTTTAACAAACCTTCGATTTTATATAGAAAATATTTACGCATTTTGAGAGTATTTGAAAAGTAAATATCGCAGTATTTGTTTTGTTTACATTCAACTTGATTTGATAAAAACTGTGCTTGTTTAGCTGCAAAATAAACGTTATCAGCTTTATTTGATAGAAAATCAGTGAATTATTAGCTCGTGGTATTATTTTTTAAAAATAATTATAGAAAAGAGCAAGAATAAAAGTTATTTCTATAAACGTCAGTACAAAGGAAACCGGTACCGTAATAAAGTTTCAGTTTCCGAGAAAGAAAAAAATTAATACGGATTCAAATATTCCAACTGTCAGCGAATCAAAATGAATATTAGATAAGCAAGCTCGTTTGCATATAAACTGTAGTTAAAAAGGGTGTAATTTTTTTTCTAATTGATGTTTTTTTAAAAGAAAGGCTCCGAAAGTATTCGTATGCGTAAAAAAAACCCTTTTATTTTTAAGTCACAAAATATGATAGAAGGAATAAAGTACTTTTATCCTTAATCTTGGATTTAAATAAAATTTTACGATATATTTACCTTCGAAAATCGATTTAGCTTTATATGTAAGTAATATACATTACTTACACATACGAAGCTGCTCTAGATTGTTTAATAATGAAATTAAAAAAACAATATTGGAAAATGGAAGTAAAAATTAGCACGTTATCATTTAGTTTCATTAAATTAAATTGTACAATATGATATTTTAAATTGAAGTTTTGAAAAAGAAAAGCATCTCAAAAGTACGAAGAAATGCTTTTATATGAAGGAACAACTGCATATTTAAACTATATTGTATTTTTTAAAAAAATAAATTTAAAGTATCGTGGAGAAGGATTTGGCTTGCATCATTTAAATTTCTTGGAATCATAATTCATCTTAAACAGTGGTTTTGGGATTACTTTTTTAAAATTTGAAATAAATGTACAATAAATTAATAACTCTTTTATGGGTAGTATCCCGGTACCAATAGCGTTCTTTTTTGCACAAATATGAACATTTGAAATGTTAAAATATATTTTATCTTCGACAATAAAAGAGCTTCATCTTAAAGAAAATTTATTATTACATTATATGAGATAAAATGATATTCGTTTGTTGATCTTCATAAACTTTAATCATCAAAGTAATATTAGACTGTAATTTTCAGGCATTTCTTTCTCTTAAAACTAAAAAGTTTTATTTAATTTTTTTATCAATGCGTTATATATTACAAAAAAAAAGGAAAAAAAAGTACTTTAAAATATTAAAAATATTTTATTAAAATCTGACTTTGATTGTAAGGTTCCATACATCTATTATACGCATAAAATCTTGCGTTTCTTTCATGAGATAATTAAATTATGTCTCTGTTTGATAAGGTGTAATTTTCATTCCTGTAATTAGGTAAGAAAGTTTAATTGAATTTTTGCATAAATTCTAGAGCATATGTTTAATAATTACCAAATGAAAATGAATTATTTGGAGTATTTAATACAAAAAAACCGTAAAATATAACATTTTCTATTTTTAGAGAAGTATCAATAATCAATTCAGTTTTAAGTTTTTTTATTATACAGGCTTAGGAATGAATGACCCGATTACAAAATGTAATAACTCCCAGACAAATAAACAGAGAAATTGATAATTAATATGCCATTGTAAAGAAAAAACACACGACATTTTGAGCTTGTCCATTGTTTTTATCCAATAAGTGGCAGCAATGTTGTAATCAAGATGTTTTTTTTTAAATTGTAAGCAAAAGTGAAAATGGCGTTGCAGCGGGAGAAGGCGTTTTGTGTGCTCTTGTTTGCAAAAAGTCTGTCAGTAATCACGGTTCATCGTGAATTTCGGAGAAAGTACCATAGAAATGCACCGACATCTAAGAAGATGGTATAAACTTTTCCAGGAAACTGGCGACCAGGTTGTTCGCCAGAGAATGTTGAAAGAGTGCGAGAGGGACTTATACGCAGTCCAAAGAAATCGACGGTTCGGGCTAGTCGTGAACTTATATTACCTCAGTCTACTATATGGACTGTATTGAGAAAAAAATGTATTATTTAAGCGATACGAATTGAAAACCGTGCAAGCATTTAACTTAAGTGATGAGTTGCAGCGTCTAAATTACTGCCTATACATGGATGACGCCATGCAAAACGATCATTTTTTTTTCAATCAACTCCTAATTATTTTACGTCAAGAAACGTTACGTATGAAAAAGATTTCATATTTTTCTTTGAATTATGTTAATATCATTTTCTGTTTATTCATCTGGAACTATTAAATTTTTGTAATCGGTTCATTCATGATAATAAATTGCTCAAAATATGCAATGGTTATATCCACAACTAAATGTAAAACTTCTTAAACAGAAAAACAATACTAAAAAATAAAATCACTTTAGCCGCTTCAAATAAATTATCTTCTTTCATTTTATGACAGAAATATTTTTTAATAATTTCAATTAAATATTTCGTACAAAAATAAGATCTTTATTGGAATAATTTTAATATTTCCCGGATTCTGAAAGATAAAAATCTGTTTGATTGACTGCAATTTTATGAAATTAAATGGAATTTATTTTAAAAACAACTCATTTAATTAGAAGGAAATTTTGTTAATCTGTTCTTTTTAAACTTTTACCTTGATTACGAGATGATGTTCAATTGAATGGATTTTCAAATGTAGAAAAATAAGGAATTTTATATTACATTATTTTTTATTGATAAAAATAAAAATACCTTTTTCACGTTGAGTAACCGGATTAAGCAACTAAATAAAAACAGTTAAGAAATACCTGGGATGATAAAAAAATGCGGATTGTTTTATTGAGGATGCAGAAAATTCATTCAAGTTAATATCAGATGAATGTGTGCATCAAATGTTAAAATTTGGGCTCTTTCTTTTTTCTTAATCAATTTATTAAAATACTTTAAATTCATTTAAAATTTTCACAGACCGGAAGGAAATGTGATTTTACGGAAGTCATTATTACATTCTGTGTTCAAGAAATAGATGGCGCTGTTTCTAACAACGAGTAAGACATATCAGAGAGAGAGGAGCGTATGAGAATAGAATTTGTGCAAGGTCGCATGAGGCACCTTTAGAGTTTTAATAGTTGTAAAATGAAACTTATTGTTGAAGTGAACTCAACAACAGTGATAGGTAGATGAATTCACAACTACATTTTGTTTTTTTCGTTGCAAGTTATTTCTTTCTAATAATACAGTAATTTAGATTTTAGAAGAAAAATGGAAATTCTTTAAAATTAACATGACATTCACGAATTAAGAACGGCTAATAAAGAAAACAGGCTCTAGTTTGGTTTCGAACAAAAAATTGCTTTGAAATTACACACGGACTGGTGGCCTCGTACCTCTAAGAACCTTGACAAAGATAACTCTCTAACTCTCGTACTTTCTTCATTAAAATTTTACATCGTGAAAGAACTTCGAATCATTCAATTTAACTAGAAATTAGAATGATTCTTCACTATTATCTTTGGTGAAACTAGAACAACCCGATCATGAAATTAGCGTAGGTTCTGAGGATAGAAATTTTGCTTTTAAAAAATGTGCCTTGAAAAGTAGGGAAAACTATACATGTATTTGAATGCCATCAAATTATTCGTAACGAACAGTTAAACTACTTGAATTTCATTGAGATTTATGAAAAATGCATAACATGTATTGTAAATATTTTGTGTGAGAGGTTTTCCTTAACAATTTACAAGTTGTTGTTGAATTTGACCGACAATTCAGAGGAGTGATAGTAGACAGCACGGGACGGCAAATCCGCATAAAACATAGGTTGCAAACCCCGTTTAGTCAGAGTTATTCTTAAAAACTGTTATGGAAGGGGGATGTCGAGTTGAATGAAAAGGGTTCTACGTAAGAGGTAAGAAATGCATTAATTAGACGTAAAGCATGTTTACAATACGAACAATGCATCACAGCCGACGTCAGAAAGACAACGACAAGGGATTGTCACAGGAATTGTTCGAAGTTGAGGGCTGTAGGTCACAGCACAGCTGACACCACTAGACGAAGGATGTTGGACGCATTCAAACAAATTCAATGTGCTGTCGATCCATGCCATCAGATTCTCCACAGTAGCCACCAGCGAGCACAAACAATTTCAAGCGTCCCCAGAAGAATCATTATAAGGGATTGTGGTTCGAGGAGCATGGAAGGTCTGTGTCCAATCCACCTCCCGGGGTATGTAGTAATGAGGTGGTTCCGCACCGCAATCAAAAAATGTGCTGGTGAAGCATCATGTATGAATTGCATGTTCTGGTGAGTGTGGTCAGTATTTCCTGTAGCAACACCGGGTGAAGTTTGCATGCGTGCAATTTTTTTAACCCTACCATGGTGCTGCTCCAAATCTCCACATTCGTTTGGCCACGTCCTTCGCCTGTCCTATCGTTCTCTCGATGACTATTATCACGATTTTCACCGACTAAGCGTGGCTTGCGATCTAATGGAAATTTGACGTCCGTATGTTGTCTACTATCACCCTCTGAATTTGCCGGTCGATTTAGGCAACACCCTTTAGAGGAATTTTGGTGCAATTTATAAAGACTCTTTAGAGTACAATTTTAATGAATTCTGTATTTACCGTTATCATCAGTTACTTTTTTCAATGTGTTAATTTGTTTGGATTTAAAAATTGATCGAAAAGACATCAAGTAAGAAATTTAAAAAAATCAGGCGTTCTCAATTTTAAACAGTTGCTATATAACGGCATTTATAAATTTTCCCATCTATTTTAAATGCCTGAGGAACATAAGGAGGAGGAACATAAGGAACATCTGAGGAGAAAAGTTTCTAAATAAAAATTGAATGTTTATTTTTTTGTTTGTTGAAATAATTTATTTTTCTTCTTACCCTTCTCTCCAACTGAAGAACTGGCTGCTACTTGAGTTCCAGACTGAGTTGACATGGCGCTTCTAGCTTGATTTGTTGCCTGTATTTTTAAAATTCTGAAGTTATATAACCCACACACACACACACACACATTTCAATAAAAAATATTTACCTCCTTACTGCTATATTTTACCACATAAGAACCACATTTTCAAGATTTTAAAAATATTATTTTCATTGAGCACAGAACCCTTAAAACGGATGAAATATCTGTATATATTTCACATATATTGACGCTAAAAATCCTTATTTTTATAATTTTATTTTTAATTGGACACGTAAATATATTTTTGGCATTACACAAGTTTACTTAAGAAATTGCAAAACTTTCACTAAGAATAATTTACGGCAACGTATAATAACATATTTGTTACGTCACAACAAATCTCAGAAAGTTACCATTAAGTAATTTAAAAGAAGAGTACCACCAAATATTAAATGAAATTATTACTGAAATACATATTCATGATATATGACGCACTAAAATGGAATTAAATAATATTTTATCAAATGCATTAAAAAGTAAGAATATTTTTACCCTTATAAACGAACAAGAGAATACAATTTAATTGATTAACATTAAGAGTTGAATATACAAATTTTCTTAAAGTTCATAGCTACAAAATTATCGAAAATTACTAACATAACTTCAGATTCTCTATTCGGGATAACTTAAAACATAAATATAAAATTACTATGGAGAAGTATTTTTTATGAAAGAACATTTAAAAATGTAATATTTTTTATGCATTTTAATTCAAAAAATTATTTCATTCAAATTTCTTTCCATTATTTCATAAATTTTTTAGAAAATAGTTATTGAAATAAATACTATTGAAATCTTTTTAAATGGAGCAAAAATTTAATTTGTTTATAATTTAAAAATGTTTCTGCACTTGAATACATTGTGGGCCTTTTATATTAAATAATATCAAAAATGTTGATTAGGTTTTTATTTTAACGGAACTTTCATAGAATAAAACAATTCTGTGACTTGTGAGTTTTCAATTGGACAATTTTCAGAAGCTAATCATACATCATATATACGAGATGATCATGATTACTATGTATTATCACAATAGAGTTATGCAATCATTAGTTGATGTTTTCCTACAATACATTATACGGGATCACATAAATCTTCCCCAGTTATTTCATAAATTTTTTTACTTCAAATTGCAACTAAGTATAAAATAATGTAACTATCATAAAGATAAAACTTCAGAATTGTGTGTTTACAATTCAGTGTGTTAAATGTTTTAAATATGAAATTGAACTTTTAAAATGTTGCAAAAAACCTAACCTGTTTGGATCTGTTTGCTGGTATTGCTATTTTAGTACCCCTTCGGACTTTGGATGTAGTTTTTGTCAACCTATGAAACAAAATTAAGACCTTCAGTATTATTTTTAAAATTACGTTTTAGTATTATATTCAGACAAAATAAATGATATTAAGTTCGATAAAAATTACATGATTCGAGATTAAAATGATTTTTATGAGGTTTTTTGTGCAGACATTTGATTGAAATTTATGCATTTAACTTTCAGTACTTCACGTGCTATTTTGCATCTGTAGCATTGATTCAGTAAAAAGACAATATATATATATATATATATACATAATTCCATCTTAAATATGTGTTTCCATTGTAGTCCTTTAGCTACTTGGATCTCAAGAAAAAGTATACGTGCTAATTAAAATATCTTTTAATGCTAAATACAGTTTATTGGTTTTAACTGAGTAAGATTTTATACAGAAAACGATGCATAATCTTTATATAACAATACAGTCATGAACATAAGCAAGATAATAATATTTTTTTAGGATTAGATTGATATTTAATTTCATAATATCATAACAAGACAGTATTAAAATTACCTAGTAATCATAAATCGCATTTAAAAATCATAAATTCGAAATACAGTACACTTCAATGAAAATGAATCTTGTCTTTAAGAAAAATGTAAAATATTTTGAGATCTAAAATACCAGAAAGGATACTTACACCGCAGGAGAAGGCACCACATTATTCGCGTCTTCATTTTGTATAGCATCAGATCTGAAAAATGAAATTCGGAATAATAGGTATTAATATAATGTAACAGAAAAAGTTTTTACTAATGTAGTATAAACAGAGTGAATCAAGAATTAAGCAAAGTTATGGCCATTAAAAGGGCAACAGCAGGCAGGAAAGCAAATGACCAAAGAAGTTATCAAGCATTTTCAGCATACTGCGAAGAAAACCGGATGAAATCTGTAAGAAATTTGAGAGCATACAGGGTTCAAAATTACTGCATTCAACTGCCGCTTTTGGTAGGAAAATGGAGCTAACCTGTTTAGGCATCGATTCGAACTAGGTTTTGATGACACATGCGGACAAGCAATTCTCTGCTGCTTCAAATCTATATCCCATTTCATCAATCGTAAACTGGAGAACAATGGCAGGCAGTGCCAGTTTATTCATCGGGTGCCCAGGAGCTTGGAAGGGGGGGGGGGCTTAACCAGATTTTCTGGTTATAAATTCCTATCTGTCAATGACAAGATCCTCTAGATCTTCTGCTGCCAGGGCCCGAAATGAGTTTAAATCGGTACTGGTGGCAGGCCACTCTCTGAGCAGCCCATGATCCGATAATTTCAGATAGATCTGGAGACAGTGGCGTAACGTACACCTCCGTGACCCCCGGATCGTGGGGAGGTAGGGAGGCAGGGCTCTTGGGTGCCGAAAGCCTGACTGTCACCAAGTACCTACATTTTGTAAAATCGAACTTGGGGCCAAAAACCTGACTTTGCAGGAGGGCCCAAATGTTCTTCGTTACGCCACTGTCTGCAGAACGTGCTGGCCAGGGCAACATCCTTTGTGTCGAAGTATGTTAGGACATAGTGGGCTACTAGCGGTCTTGCGTTATCTTATTGAAAGTTAGCATTTCTGCGGTCTCGGAAATAGTGCACAGACACTATCCTCAATATCTAAGAGATGTATCTCTGGCTGTTCATGTTTACCAACCGACAATAGAGGTTCGGGTCGAGTACCAAATAGGTGCCTATGCCGTCACACCAAATGTGGGGTCCATATGAAAATACTGATTGCAAGCAGGCCACGAGAACTATCCTTGGAGTTTTCTATCACTGATTGTACTGATTTCTACATAATGTTGGACATATCTCTGAACGGTCAACATCATGTAGTACACTAGAAAATTATTCGCCTGACAATCCAATGCAATGCCACCCTGTATCCAGTTTTATCGTTGCGCTCACCACTGTCACTGTGCGTGTCTATACTGAAGTTTCCAGGGAGCCTATAATAATTGTCACAATGCAAACAGTCTGTGTTACTCCAGACATTATCGGTCTCGCCAGTGTGAATACTTTTTGTTGCTGACAAACCCACTTTCTGGCTCAAGATCAGTGATGTGACTGCCCGATCACAAAAAAGATCGACCTCCCAATATGTTTGTCCTCTCAGATGTTAGTGGTGGTAAGCCGTTGAGATAATGAATGGGGTTCAGTGCGACCCCCAGAATACTTCGATTTTATATTCGACTGACAGTCGTTGGATAACGACGAATGCGATTAGCAATATTGCGAAACGATAAACCCTATTCACGACAGGCCACGATCCTGCTGCTATCGAATTCCTACACATACTGACAGTCATTTGTCCTTCTTATATGTGGTATAACACAATCTTCTCACAAACTAATATTCAAACGTGGTTTCTGAAAGAAAAATCTGCTGAATAACTATCCCTTTGTACAGAGTTTTAATTATCCTTCCTGCATCGTTCGATTGCGATTAAATGCTACTGACTAGAAATAGTGAAATTAGCATTTTACTATTAATAGTCAGGAAAATGTTAGTTTTATTATCTCTTTTTATATTGAAATAAACCCTTGAATAGTGGTAAGTAAATGTCTCTATGAAACAGTAGAGCTTAAGTTCAAGTGTTTATTCAAATTTTTTATATGATCAGCTAATTTAGATCAATAGAAAAAGAATTTTCGAATAAATGTCCCACTTATTCTTCAAAATTATTGGTGAACAGAGAAGAGATGTATAAAAATACTGTGTAATCTTGCTTTGAAAAAAACTGAAATATAAAAATCAACGCAAAAGACTTTCAAAACAGTATTATTGGGGAAAAAGTTGAGCATAGAACGTCTTACAGACAATAAATTACATATTTTTATTAAATAACTGATTATAGAAAACACTTCTCGTTTTATAAGAAAATCATATTTATAATCAATTCAGACGAAACATTTTCATCAGTAATATTTCATCAGTTTACAATATTTTATTAATAAAGCGAAGTAAAATGTTTGTTGCAAAGAAAAAACTCATTACATAAAAAAAGTTTCTTACGAATACTTGATTACACAAAACAACACAAGAACTCGTGAATTTTTCGTACTTACTGATTTTCGCTTTCTCGAGTTTTCGTTTCGTCAGATTCATCCTTAGATGCTCTTGAACTTTCATCGACAGTTCCTTTGTAATATCTTCCGTCCAATCCCTCAAGGAGAACTTCAGATCTGTGGGAGCAATTATCAGTTGTAGAGTACTGGTTTTTTTTCAATTTGTAAGTTTTGAATATTAAAAAAGTTTGAAGTACATATATACATATACATACACATATATATGTATGTGTGTGCGTAATGATTTTCTATTTCAGTTTTCTTGGGAGGGGTTTTCTTTAATTTATTATTGTTTTGTATCCTCTAAGAGATTGTGCTATACCTAATTATTTGTATTTACCCGTTCAATGGGAAATCGACCCAGCCTTTCATCCCTTCATTGGGTTAATAAATGAGTACCAAGCTTACTTGGGAACTAAACTATGGGGGTTTTCGTATCAGACTGAACACCTGACCAGAGCATCTGCTCATGAACCTCAGCACCCATGGTCACGAACACTAAGATGGGTACAATAGGCCACCTCAGATAACCCCTCGATCCAAAAGATCGAGAAATGCACACCAACACCATATATCTACAGACATCCTCCTAAATTAATTTTTCTAATTTCATTAAATTTAGTATCATTTTTCTATTCAAATCTCAAATCTCAGTCAAAAAATTCTTCACTTTGCATTTCCAGATAACAGCAACCAATCAGAGAGCCCCATTGAGTGTACGGTCGCTGGAAGCTCTCACACCCGGACACACAGGGACAGTACCCTTCCCGGGACCCGAAACCACCACATTAACGCAACTTCCAATCAGAACGCTCCCTCTCGCAATGCGGGAAAGGAGCTCACTCATAACTCAACACCACCCCATCCACGACATGTCACGAATAGCTGCTACCCCACTGGTTGGGCAGTTCAACCTCCCAAAGCCACCATTGACCCAGGGAATCTAAAGTAAATTCAATAGCTTCGACCATCAGTAATTTAAATTTTTTACCTTAATAGCTTTCAGAAAGACTTTCTATTAAATATTTTATAATCTATAGTAATGTTTTATTTAATTAATTAAATTTATTTTTAATTTAACTTAATTTATTTATCTACAGTTAATTTAACTTATTTCTCATCTAACAAATTATTCTTACAATAACTTAAGATGGGTAAGTTTCAATCAATCAGGCACTCATCAAATGAGATAAAAGCCCTGACGGGCTAGGCGCTCCAATAGAAAAAACTCAGCTATAATAAGCCTAGGCCGTCATGGACTGTTGCGCCACTAAGTTTAATTTAATGGGAACTGCAATTTTAACTGCAACTTTAGTTGTTAAAAATTTCCACCACGTCATATTTTGTTGTGAGATGATGCAATGTTGCTTAAACCAGTGCTGCCCAACATTTTTATCTCTGCTGACCGGTCAGCATTTGATAATTTTACAGCGTTTCACTCAGGAGGCGGACGTCAAATATTTATATTTTCGGTTGTTTAGGTTTAATTAATTTAATTTAATTTAAATATGTCTTTAGAATAAAATACAGTTACGCCAAAAAATGAATATAAAGTGATTTTTCCATGTGGATAATCGCACAATCCCGAGAGAAATACATCACAGTAAATAAAATAAAAATAATTTAAGGTTTATTTGGCGGCCCGGCACCATTTGATCCACGGACCGGTTCCGATCAGCGGCCCAGGAGTTGAGGGCCCCTGGCAAAAATCATCGGATTTGATTAATCAATATTGCAAGAACAGGGAATTAAAGGGAATTTTTAAACTTCAAGAATTGGAGTATATTAGGTGTGATCTTTTTGAATGAGAAAGAGAACGCTTTGTTTAGTGGTAAGATTTGCACGTGTGTTTTGTTGATGTTTTTATATATACGTGTGTATACTTGTTTGTATAATGAATGTATCACCAAGAAACATTGTAGATAAAATTACATTTATAATGAACATGTCAAAAAAAGTAAATATCAACAAGATAAATTTAGACAAATGTAAAGCAATCTGAAGTAAAACATTTCATATATATGCGTGTGTGTGTAGTTTTTAATATGCTACAATATTCAAAAGGCAGCAATGATTTGAAAACTAAATATTGAAATAAATAGTTGAAACTTTGAAAACAATATAGAAATGGATGCTATAGTAATATAAACATTATAAACTCTGTAGACTTCTTTTTAAAAATTGGGGTTAAATCAATTTTGTATCTGGATAAACTTCTTCCTTTCTGTTTATAATACTGAATGAAATACAATTAAATATCTTGGTTAGAAAAATTCTGAGTCTATTATTAATAAAAAGACTATCTATACCTAAAGAAGCATTTGAAAATGTTTAAATCATACTCGAATCAAGCAGCAATAAATCGGTGTATGTGTTACAATGAAAGTATGAAATCCCTTATTTCATAGAATAACTAGGTATTTCATGAAATAACTAAACAAGTCAGTTAAAGTATATAAAATTATTGAATTCAATTATTTAACTAGGTATTCTAGAGAATAACTATTACTTGATCGTTAAAGTATGGAATACGGCCCTCGAAAGCTTTAGCTGGTTTAGGAAGAGGATTCTTCCGAAGAGGAACTAGAGATGGCCGAATAAAATAATTGTACTCTAGATACCAGTTAAGTATCTGTCAGCGAGAATTAATTTCTATTGAAGAAGTTTCAGATATTGACACTACGCTTCGATCTGTAGTAACAGCTCAAAGTTACGATACGGAACAATGATTTAAAATGTGCTCGTGTAAAAAAAATGTGTAATAGTAAAAAGTGTGCTTGTTTCAAAAATAATAAGCAGTCCAATACAAAATATCATCACAGCTATCATTGCTTTATAAATAATAAAACGTAAAATAAATAATTTAAAG
Organism: Trichonephila clavata; assembly: GCA_019973975.1. Classification (NCBI taxonomy): domain Eukaryota; kingdom Metazoa; phylum Arthropoda; class Arachnida; order Araneae; family Nephilidae; genus Trichonephila; species Trichonephila clavata. The sequence continues at coordinate 7,946 of BMAO01035930.1, read as the reverse complement.
TATATAATTATAATAAATAAAGTATCTCATGAAATTTAAATTAATATTCCCTTACATTTTTGTTTAAAAAAGTTTACACACAATATTTGTATGAAGCAACAGTTTTTCTTCCTAGCATGTATTTCTGATGATAATATTTAAATATAATCTATTTTCCCAACATATTCTCCCCCTCCCTCCTTAACTAACGTTAGCAATATGAGCATTAATAAATTGCATAATCTGTGATTTCTTTCATTATTTATCAATTATTCATCCGCAAAAGAGATAATGAGTATTTTTAGAGAGATTTTAGCTATTTATGATCAATTAATTTATAAAATATCTTTGAAATTGTTTATTTTTCACTTTAACACGGTTTCTCCTTAGTTATTTTATAAATTACCTAGTTATTTCATAGAATAACTAGGTAAAGTATGAAATTGTTCATGTATTATATACTTTAACATGAAACGCATCATGTATTATGTATTTAACATTTCATGAAATACTTAGTTATTCAGTGAAGTAACTGAATTATACACTTTAACGGTAACATACATATATTCATATGTTTTTATTTATTGAGCAATTTTTTATATGTATATGTTATAATTCCCATTTATTTATAATAGCATTTATAAAAAGCTTTTTAACGAGTTTTGTTTCTTATATAAACTGATTGAAATTTCTATACATAAATGTTACCATAAATAACCAGCTAACAACAATGGTGCTGTCTTAAATCATAATCTGTTGAAGAAATTTTATTATAATGCTAATTATTAAATTAAAAATTTTAAATACGTGATATTTAAAAAGGCTCAATGTGTTATTTTGTTTCTATTGTTTAGTTAGAAGTAGAATTATATTATACAGGGTATTTAAAATTATATCCAACAAAACAGATCCGTACTTTTTTCCTTTTGGCATCCTGCAAAAAGAAAAAAAAAGAGTATTTTAGTGCATTACACACATTATTGCACTTATATTACTGGAAACAAATATAAGTTGTATAAATTAGCCATTCACTACTGAAAAATCATCTTTAAAAACAAGTTATTTAATACTCTTTCAAGCAAACTATTAGATTGTGTAAATGTGAAATGTCAGATATTCTTTGCATGAGAATGTTTTTAGCCGTATTGTCTACTGTCAGAGTCACATTTCAACATGATTTTTAAAATTGTTCCATTCTGTTATTTGTTTCAAATTTCGTAAGAATATGAATTCAACCGATATTCTTGAATTTTTTATACGAGTATATAAAATTGGTAATAATGCTGCAAAAGCTGCCCGCAATGTGAACCATACATTTGTATCAAAAAGTGCTTAGTTGGTTTGAAACAGTTCGGTTTGATGATTTTTCCCTACAAAATAAACCACGTAGAAGGCCCAAAACATTTATGAAAAATGATGCTCTAAAAGCATAGGTGGAAACAAATCCATCTGTATTTATTATATTGCTAGTACATTAAAGAAATGCATAAAGAAATGAAAATTGTTCGTCAATCACTTATTAATAGGCAACACCCAATACTTCTTCATGACAACGCTGAGCCGTATACGACGTACAAAACAATTTCTAAATTAAACGAATTAAAATATGAAATTTTGCAGCACCCAGCTTATTTATCGAATTTTTTGTCAACTGATTTTCACTCTTTTAAGCATTTAGGATGGGCTAAAATGTTTGAAAATTAAAACATTCTGAAAAATTCCATACCAGAGTTCATTGATTCTAAAGATCATAAATTCTTAAAGACAGGCATTTATACATTAAAATATCGTTGGAAAAGGTGTATCGAAACGAATGGAGCATACTTTGACTAAATACATAGATTTTGAAAAAGATATATCCCGGTTTATATATCCCCGTAAGATTCCAACGTTTCATATGCACATCAACCTAATAACTGCTTTTAAAGATAAGCATCATCTAGGATAAAATAAATTATTATTATTTACTATATATAAGGCAATTTTTCAATTTTATATGTAATTAAAACTTATATCTTATCTTTCAACATAAATGACAACATATATGATAATAAAAGCAAATTATTGAAATATTTATAGTCAAAATATTAATATAACTTTTATTTTATAATATAAAAGGAAATGCATGTTAAATGTACTTACGTCACTGTAGTGAAAGTAAGTCCTCTTTGTTGAGGAAATGTTTTGGTATGTTCCCCACCAACAGCGTATAATTTTTTTCCTGTCGAGAAAAAAGCTGCAATTCTAAAAAACACCTATATATTAATGCATGCTTAAAAAACTATTTACATATGGTAATGACTCATAACAGTTGATTCAAATAAGTAAACTAAGATAAATGATCAAACTATAGAGTGTGAGCATTTTATTTTTTAAAAAAAAATTCTTTTCTAAGTAAACAGGGTGAATCAAAATTATGTCATTTTTAAAACTGGATCAATATTTATTTATTAAGTATGCTACTCCTCAACTTTACTCATACAATTTTTTATCGTTTAAAGATATTTAGAAAGTCACTGCATTCAACTATGATGCACGTATCCAAAACTAGGTTTTTCAATCAATATAAAATTTTTTCTTGGAACACTATAAAACCTCGAATCTCTCTTTCGGAAGCTTGAATGTGACTTTTCAAATGTGATACGCCTTGACCACTACTGGAGTAAGTAAACCCTGTTTTTTATATCCTTATAGTGATTTCACACGTATTTGACGATGTTCCAGCAGCAGATCATTGATGAATTATTACAAATCTGACATATAGGGTACTTCCATCAAGAGATTTCTACTGTTTGTAGGAATCTACCTATAGAATGGTAACACAATTGTGTCTCACCCTTATATATGTACAAATATATTAGGCACCTTTTAAAGATTCTTTGTTTATAAAATACCGTTCTGTGTGTGTGTGTGTGTGTTGGGAAAATATAAAGCTTCAAGGATAAAAAATAATGAATTATTATTAAAAATCTAATGTTTATAAGTTCCTTTTTTAGTCCTATTTATGATTGTATTTCTTTGTTTCAAGGGGCTTACTTTCTTGCAACATTCGTATTTCTTTTTTTTTAAATTTTATTTATCTTGTGGGACGTTTTTATTGTGCTGTTACCAGATCAAGGCCCGCGAAGTTCATCATAGCAAAGGGTTATGCGACGCCTGTCGTTAGCCGTAGCTTTGAGAACCATACAGGCGACAGTACGATTTAGCAGATTTCCACCCCAATTTTGAGAGAGAACACCCAAGAGGTGGTCAGGGGCCTCCCCTTTCATTTCTTCTTCCACAAATCTCACAAGAGGAATTGCGGATCGACGGCTATTTAGAGTACCTCCATGCAGCGAAGGCATCCATGCCTTCTCCGGGATTCTAACCCAGGCTCTACGGCGCAACAGTCAACATCACTAACCACTATACCGGATGGGACGTTTTTTAATGTATACTTTTGAGTAATTGGTTACTCCCTGATCTTGCGTTTGAGATTACTATAAAAATGTTGTATCTGGTTGAAATGTGGAGTTTGCGGGTGCCACTTTAGGAGATCTACAAACTTGTCACTAAATTATTTCTTAATAGATTTATTCCATGCCACATGTATTGCATGCTGATGTTGGAATTTAATCCCATCCATATTTGTATCTCCAGAAATCTGAATCATTTTCGGAGGTGATCGTTTCCCTCAAGGTATCGGCTGCTATATATATATTCAAATCATATATAATATTACCCCCTTCATGTTTAATAGTAGATACTATACCCATTTCGGAAGATATCCTTCGCCTATCTTTTACTTCACATGTACCACTTCAGGTGCACTAAGCACCTAAAATATTTAGTAGCATATCAAAACAATAATTCTCAATTTTTTTTCGGAGAGCTATAGCTTCTTTCTGGCTTTGTAACCTTTGAGACTAGTTCGGTAAGTTTCTTATAAGTTCTAGGAGGGTTTTTTATGTGCTCCCGATAAAACATCACCCATTTATATTTGTTTGCTATCCCTTAAAGAAGCCATTCAATAGACGATCCCCGCTTAGTGCAGTGTGATATGTTTATTTTTTCTATTTTTTTTCTCCAATTTTGATCTGAGTCTGAAATTTCAAGCCGTTCGGTAATATATTGAGCTCAAGATGTTTAACATTTAACAGGTCTTACCCTCCCAGTCTGGCTCTTGCTTTGTGTTATTAAAAATTTTTTTAAACATTATTCTTGTCTAAGTTCACTATTTCTCGGTGTTTTCGAAAAAAAAAAAAAACGATGCTCTTTACGATTTCAGTCAAACTAACAGAACTAGAGTGCATATATGCTCCTAAAATCAGAAATCACCGATTAAATATTATTCCAAGAAGAAAATTTGAATCTCACATTAGCATCTTGACAGTATTTTATTGACTATCACACTTTTTTTATCAATTACTTATCATTAAGTTAGAATTGTAGCAGAGAGTTATGTGTATAAATGTACGGCATATATTTTGAATTCTTCCTCTTCCGTAATATGAAGAAGAGGGTACCAAATCTATAATATTTGAAGACTGAATTTTTTTAGATAAAAATTTAATATTTTTTTTATTTAAATATACTATTCGAAGGGGAATTGAAAATATTTGCCTCTATTTTTTAGCAAAATTGCAGTTGTAAACAGGAAGTCAACATATTCATTCCCAGCTATGGACTCTTCTTGCAACGACCTGACTATATCTACTAATAGCTTTGCTGCGGGGCTGTCAGTTATTGAAGATGGTAATTGTGCTTCCCACGTCTACAATGCACGAGCAACTAAGTGCGATTTGTTTTCTATGGAGCAAGAAACGAACAAGCCCTCAAAGAAACCCATTCTTCATAATGAGACAAATGTCTCACTTTCAGAACTATGAGGTGGTTGTGGTAATTCAGAAAAGGCAATGAATTTTCGATCTGGACAAAGTGATTTTTCTTTATGACAATGCGAGGTCCCATGTAACAATCAGAACCACCGACAAGCTTCGATTAGTTCTCTGAGAAATTTCCAATCATCCATCATATGGGGGGAAACTCGTCTCTAGTTATTTCCACATTTGCTCACCGCCGAAGAAGTTCTTGGATGGACATTTCATGTGCAACGATGAAGCTAATGCAACAGTTTGACGATCGTAACACTCTCAGCCGGATGAATTTTATCACAGGAGCAACTCAAATTTAATGCTCCGGTGAAACACATACAGGAACCAATGTGAGGACTATGTAAACAATTAGGATAAGGTACGTAAAATAGTACGTGTATTTGTAATTATCTGTATGAATCTTATTTTAGATAATAAAAAAGAATCAAAGACACTGATTAGTCCTCGTACAGTACAGGGGTTTAAATATAATAATAAGTGTTTGTACACTCCAGAGATGCTAAATCAAAACGTAAGCAAAGGTGTTTTAAAAAAAATTGCAACAATTACTCATAATTAACTTTTCATAACGATATGTTCTCGTACAGCCTAAAGTTCAATAAACACTGTATAAAGAAACATGCTATGCAAAATCTTTTGAAAATTATGAGCTACATACTCTTTATCAATGTCTTTCTTTCTCTTTTCGTGTGCCAAACCAACTTGAGGTCTTGCATTTGCAAACAAAACTGGAAGTTGATGAATATCTTGTATGCGTGGCTTGTCTGCAGGTGGAATAGGAACTCTGGAAAATATTCAATAAAAATTTGACCAATCGGTATTTTAAGAAATATAAATATATTCCTTTATTTTTAAAATTTAAATTTATCTTCTTTTTAAAATATATTCTGTTCTTTTGTTAATTATATATCTTCAGCTTACGAAGTAACAAAAGAAGATTAAGCATTTTCTGATGTTATGTCAGATGTGTTATATGCCTTTTTCTTATATCAAATAATAAGTCAATTTTTAACGAAAATTTTAAAGGAACTCGGTGAAACGATTATCAAAATCTTATGCAATGCAATTCAAACTTGTTGCTGAAAACTATTTTTTCTAGCAATAATAATGTTCTTCAATTTCTTAAATTTTTACATCAAATGTACTCTTCCACGCATCAGATAAAGATTTTTTTCGATTTTTCACCGAACCCGTTCCGATACTCAGCCTGTAAATCTGAAACAAATTTTCAATACTGTTTTCATTCAAATGGGTGAAAAAATTGTATACTGAACACTTATGTACACATAATTAATGTTCATAATGTGAAAAATACTTAAAATGTGTGATTGTTTCAGCACCGGAAATTTTCTATCTATATAAGGATGTAGTTACCTCTTTCTCCGTTCTCTGTTTTTATTTCTAATAGCAGTAAGGCGAGAATGTAAATAATATATGTATTCTGATTATTTATTACATTAAGACTACTTGTTTAATATGAAGTAGGACCACCTTTCGCCTAGAAAATCATCAACATCTGGCGGGCATTGACTCAGGGCTAATATGTTGCCTGAGGTATCCGGTACCAGGTACGCACCAACTGGCCCTACAATACCCAACCATTTCTAGGAGATAGAAAGGCAGTATGAGATTGATTTCGAGTTGGAGATATGGATGCTCAATTGGATTCGTATTAAATTAATTTAAAAAACAAGACACAACTTGAAATTCATCAAAATATCCCTAGATTCATTCCTGACAATTCAGTCCTTATGAAATGGGGCATTATCATGTTAGTGAACGCAATCATCGCCGAGAACAATGTTCCCATGATGGGATGCACTTGGTCTGCAAAGATATTTACATAGAGCACAGATGTCAGGGATTGTCGATGGGGCTAATGGATCTTGATGTTCTACAAGGAAACATCCTCCAAATCATAACACTGCCATCATTACCTTGTATCCAGTCAACTGTACACCAAGGTTGCAGGGTTTCCGTTGGAAGTTGACATATTCGCAATCCTCAGTCAATGTGGGAACCAGAAAATATGAATAGTTGAACCAGGCGATACTACTCTTCTATAAACCAATGTCGATTGTCCATGGCTCATTGGAAGTGCTATTAGCGATGACTTGACGGGAACGTATGAACGCAATTTGGGTGACGACTTGCGTAGATCTACTCGTTCCACTGTCTGTTGCAATACATTTCTCCAGGTTCCGACTGTTGTAACTACTGGTTATAACAGCCGTTTTAGCCCTTCGGTCATAATAAACAAGGCATAAAGTCTTCGCTCTCCTCTGAAATAAATGCGCCACGGTCAACAAACTACTAGCCGACCAAATGTTGCTTCACCAAAAATGCACCATTTCGATAAGTTATCACAATAGCTGCTCGTGAGCAACCTATTAATCATGCTTTTTCAGAAATCAATGTTCCCTGGTACCGAGTCATAACGATTTAGACCTTCATCAAATCGATATATTAGTTGCTTTTCCCATTATATCTCAACAGACAATGCTGAGTACTTTATATACTGGTTATCTACATATCAGTGAGACAATACATTTTAAAATTGTTGAAGATTGTGGAAAGTATACAAATAGAATAAAATCTAATTCAAATTTTAAATTTGAATTATTGATTTATATAAGAAATAGTATTAAAGATTCTAAACACACATATTAATTTACGAATTTATAAATATTCCTTCTTACTTACTCATCTATATCAATTGGTGAAGTCTGAAAAAGAGAGTAGACATTATTATATATGGATATAAAAAAATCCTTTTTTCTTAATGGTAATAATTTACAACTTGTAGTTTAAACATATTCAAAAAACAAACTTAAAAGTATGTAACATACTAAGAGTCAAATTACTTAAAATCTTATTTAATTTAATTTATGGTATTAAATCCAAAGCTGTACATTTATTTAAAAAAAGATATATTTAACACAAACAGATCCAACATACTAAAATTTAAATATATCTAATGAAATTAGAGTAATATTTTCTTTATAGACACTTGTTAAATTCACTTGTCATTCGAAAATATAACTAAATAGTTATTGGATTTTTTTTCATAAATATATTAAATGAGATATTTTT
>BMAO01035929.1:0-15787 GCA_019973975.1 Trichonephila clavata | reverse complement strand
TTTATTACATCAGGGTTTCCAACTATGTTATTCTTGTTACTTTTCTGCTTAACACTGCTTTTACGATTAGCAATCATATAAATAAATCCAATGTAATTAGTTATAATTATAGCTTCAACGGGCAAAGAACGCTATCCTAAATGTTAAATAATTGCTAATTTAAGTCAAGTTTTTTCGTGTCTTTGCATAACAAGCAACGCAGGAGTAAAGAATAAAGTTAAAACTGTTGCAGCCAATATTCCACTTGCTATGGTTGTTGAAATGTCAACCCACCACTGGCTTGATGGAGCATCATATGTGATTTGTAGCGTAAAAAAAATTGATATTTAACCTGGTAATCATCGGTATTAAACCAAGAACTGTGGTTGCAACGGTAAGCAATATTGGCCTAACGCGAGAAATTGCAGCGTTTATTACACATCGCTTGATGTCATTTTGTGTACCTTAATTTGGTGATGAAAGGCATCAAGCAATAGTATGTTATTATTCACTATAATTCCTGCCAAAGCAATTATCCCCACTCCACACATAACAACTACGAAAACTTGTTGGATAAGAAAGAAAACAAAAAATACACATGTTGTGGATAAAAACACTGCTGTCATTACGATAAATGTATGGTATACATTATTAAACTGTGTCACTAATACCAATATCATTAGTGTAATCGCTAATATAAAAGCCTTTAACAAAAATGCTCCTGATTTTTGTTGATCTTCTTTGTCGCCTTTAAAATCAATTTTTACTCCCTTGTCCCAATCCTGGGCAATAGAATTCTGAATGAACTTTACTCTTTCATCAACAAGATAGCCAGTATCAACGTCAGCAGAGATTGTCACTGTGCGTAATCCATCAATCCTGTTTAGTTTGTTTACCTTTTTTTCGGAGCATATTTTACTATAGACCTGCTGCGAATCAAGCGATAAAAAAAAGGGAAGGAGGGTGAATAAAATCAAGGTTAACTAAAAGGCGTGCTTAAGATTTACAATACCAGCAATAATATTGAACCTCAGGTTATATTTTTTCTGAAAATTGCGATAAACATTCGACATAATTTTAAATATCTTTATCTCTCGGATCTTATTTTCTACTCTCATTCTAAATGATGCTAATCTTGTATCTTGAAAAAAGCATCTAATGCTTTAAGCTTAAGCACTAGATGGAGAAGGGAAAAACTCTGTTGCTAGCCTTAGATATAAAATCTGTATAGGAGACAAGAGTTCCCTTCTCAAAGTATAGGCTGGACGGTATCGTAGAAAAACCTAAATGGTTCTAATTCTGTATTCACAAGGTTAGCCCTACTTTTCATTTTAAATAGTAACGTATGGGGTTATATATGATCAACAACTTTTTGGGCATAGACATATCAAAAGATCGCTTTGATGTTTATCTCTCATTCATAAGTAAAAAAGGAAAACGTGAAACTAGGAAAAGAAGCTTTAAGAACGATGATAATGGGTTTCAAGGTCTACTGAACTTTCTACAAAAACATAACGTAGAACAAGTGAAAGCTTGTATGGAAGCTACTGGTTGTTATAGCGAAGCTTTGGCTGAATTTCTACACAATTCTGGATATTTTGTTAGTGTTGTAAATCCTTATTGTATTAAATCTTATGCGAGGAGTAAGCTTGTAAGACAAAAGAATGATCAGACCGATGCAGAAATTATTGCTGATTATTGCCAAAGACAGGAACCTTCTCGTTGGACACCACCTTCTCCTGAAATGAAAAAATTAAAACATCTTTATCGTTGCTCGGTTGCGTTAAAAGATGAGTTAACATTAGTAAATAACCACTTAGAAAAAAAAGAGAGACTTCCCAAAGAAGTTGCAAATGCTTGGAAGACCTTGCAATGAATATAGCTCAAAAAATAGAAACAATAAAAAACTCCGTACGTGAACTATTAAATCGACACAAAGAATTGTTGGAAAATTTTCAACTTCTATTGACTATTCCAGGCATAGGAGAAGAATCAGCAACAGCTATTTTAGCTGAAGTTCCTGACACAAAGGCTTTTAGAGATGCCAGGCAATTGGCAGCATATGCAGGAGTTATACCGAGAAATATAACATCAGGTTCCTCTGTATATGCCAAACCCAGATTAAGTAAATCAGGTTCACGAACACTACGTAAGGCAATGTATTTTCCTGCTATAGTAGCTAAAAATCACAATCCTATTATTATGACTTTTTGCAAGAGATTAAAAGAAAAAGGCAAGCATAATATGGCCATTGTGGGAGCTGCGATGCGTAAGTTACTCCATATTGTTTTTGGTGTTCTAAGTTCAAGAAGGCTTTTGATTCAGACCATATCAAAAACTATAGGGCTAAAAGGTTGGCTGAAGGTTTAGTGCTTTAAAATCAAAAAATGCTTTCTATCACATCTTATGTGAAATAGTATCTTACACAAATTTATTGAATGTAGTTGGTTAGTGGATATGTTGATAAGTAAATTTCTGCTGTCTTATATGTAACTAATTTACTTATCAACATATCCACTAACTATAATCTGTGTACTGCTACACAGGATGTAAATTGAAAGTATTTTTTGATTTTATGATGTAACTTGAGCAATTTTTATAATTTTTTTGTTGACTGGTGAGACGGTATCTCCTATGCTTCCTACCCCAGATGTTCTGCTTACATACACCTTTTCAGCGCTAGAAGCTATAGCATACGCAGCAGAGTAAGCATCATCATTTGCTATTGCCACAATCCTCTTTTTTGTTCTTGCTTCGTAAATAAAGTCAGAAAGGTCGAATAAACCGTTTACTTCTCCTCCGGGGCTGTCTATGTCCAAAATTATTGTTTCTACTTCTTCATCTATTAAAGCTTCCTCTATCTTTTCACGTACCTTCTCATACGATGTCATCCCCAACACATCATCAAAAGCTTCTGACTTTTTCGTCAAGATTCCATGTATTGGTATTACTTTTATTCCTCCTTCACTATCTCTTGTTACATGTTTTATGTTTTTGAAAATCGGCTGCTTTTTTGCATGTAATGACAATAGATCAAAACTTCTCTGCTCTATCATCATTGGCTTGTTAATCCAAGTCATTTATATTATCTCAGTATTAGTATTAAAATTACCTTGCACGTCAGAATCAAAACTTAAGCCCAGTTCACTTGCACGTCTTTGATCTTCAGCAATTTCCTGATCAATTTCTTCTACATCGTAACCCAGCTCTGATACCACCTCTGACCTGCTCTTAAACCCATTTCTTACTGCCATTTGCTGTGCTTGCTGATCTTTTAGCGGGTCTACCCAATCAAACCCTTGCGCTATCCATTTTACCTCTTTTTTCGTCCATTCTTCGCCTATATCTAGTTCTCCGGAAAGTAGGGCTAACTCTATCCACCTATCCCATACTGGACGGCAAAATTGAAATACTACCACGTTATGCTGTAACATCGCGCACCTCCTACGAAACTCTATTAACCCTGCTCGGATTGATGAATAATTGACACCGTTAAATCCCCTGTTAGCTGCTCATACGTTATCCCCATGCCTACTGCTATTGCCCTGAGCTGCTGTTTCATGAATGCTTCATAACTTCCCCCAACATCTGATGGTTCTGAAAATTTTATGTCTTCACCTGGATCAAGTAATTGCATAGTCCCTGGCTCTAAACCTGATAGTGCTACTCCATGCTCATTACTCTCACCTTCACCCATAATATTTGCCTCAGGGTCAAGCCTTGTGATAAACCCAGCAAACATTGCTGCAGTCTTTTTTCTCACTAATTCTGCATCATCATATTGATCAAGTTCATAGAGCTTTAACAGTACACTGGACAACCACGGTACTCCTCGAATCTGCCCAGGTCTTAGCGGTCTATAAATATGTAAAACATCATTTGCTGGCACTCTCACCGATTCGCCAAACGAGCCTTCTCCTGGATGTTCTCTAAATAGGTAGTACGCTTCTCTTTGCCCAAGTCGGTTAAATTCAATACCATTGCGAATTACATTACCATTGCCGAGCGTCTGATTGCTTTTATTATCTAAATGCTCTGATTCTAACACTTGCAGTTGCAATGGCACACAAAGACCATCTTCTCGTTTTCTCGTTCTCAGCCGTACAAAACATTCCCTCCTTCTATCATACTTCTGCATACTAGAGCTTGTAACCCATAAAAATCACTCATTCCGCTACTGTCTGCTTCATCTGTCCATCTCAGCCATAACTCTTGCACTTTTTTTCGAAATTTTGCATCCCTTGCTTTTGATTGCGGTTTTATTCCTGTTCCAACAGAGTTACTTACTATCGTATCGATGATGTTTGCTGCATAGGAGTTCTTTCTTACCATGTCTCGAGATCGACTTCGTAAAGTTTCAAGACTATGCGAGAGTAAGCTATTTATACTTCCTGTCTCTGGTTGAAAGTGAAAAAATCTTCTTCCAGATCCTCCTGCATCCCACGCTGAGCTTTTTGGTTTTGGTCTTCTGTTAAATAATTGTTTGAATGATTTCAATAACATCACGATATCCAAAATCTTTTAATTCTTCTAATGTCCCATTGAATTTATTTCTCTTGTCTGCTTGCCCATAGGTGTATTGCCATAAAGTCCACTCTTTCCACCCTTTTGGTAACACAGGCTCCTCTCCCCATCTTGCAATCCACAATGGGCATTTTGTTAAAATTGGGGTGGCAAAATCTTCTAAAAAATAGGCACTTCCATAAATTAATGGCAAACGCACTGTTACTTCATAAATTCTAGTAACAAAATCTTCTGCTTGTTTTGGCGTTATATTTTCTCCACTTTGGTTTTCTTCAATATCAAGCGCAAGCAATACTTGAGAATAATCTCCTACTGTTTTCAAAAAATGTTCAGCTTGGTCTCTACCGTCTTTTCCCACTCCAAAATGATATGCTCCCCACAGCAGTCTTTCCTCTTCAGTAGCTTTTCTTCTTTTAGCATATTTTGGGTCTATATATTCTAATCCTTGGGTTGCCTTATGAATCACACCTATTACGTTATCTTCTTTCGCAAATTTAAATTCATCCCAATGCGATGAATCTATTACTATCGTTTCTTTATCTATTGAAAGTTTTTGGTAAAACTCTAAGCTTATTAAAATTTCTGGTTTTCGAATTTCTGCCACCATTCCAAATTCTTGAAACATTACTTGTCAACTCCTTTATTCGTCGAAATTACAATCCTTCGCTTTGGTTTCACACCTGCGACTTTCAATTCAGCTTTAATTCGTTGTCTTAAGCTCAAGAGGTCATTTATCTGAATTTCTGCGTACCTAACCACATGATCGCCGTACGCAATTGATACTACTCTCTCTCCGCTCTGTAGCTTCCTTATCGCTTCTTCTACTTGAGTTAAATATTCTTGGTTGTACATCAACTTTTCTCACTCAACCATTGACTTCTTCTCACTCTCTTTGACTTTTTAGCTTTTTCACCTACCCACTTACTCTCTGGCCAACGATCAATCCCCAGGGCAATAGATGCAGCTCTTGCGTAAACTCTGCAATCTAGTACTTCATTTCGGTCTCTTATCTTTTGCCACTCTTGTTTGGTATACCCTTTTACTACTTTGGTAATTAGTTGCTCTGCAGTTAGCTGCTTAAAATATTCAGGTGGATACTCTGGAAAATGACAATACCCCGGCGCCCCTTCTGTTAAAACATTAAGTAATTGAAAAAGCTCGGACTTCAATATCGATACCCCAACTGGCCATAGCTTCATTCCTCTCTTTAGCTTTTGTCCGCTCACTGTTACATCTACTCTACTTGGGCTGCTCAGTGGCACTAGCGCTTTGTTTGCTCCTTTTACTGCCATTACTCTCCCAGATCCTTGATGACTCCTTACCCAGTTGTATACCTCTTGTGTTGCATACCCAGCATCAACCGCCATCATGCTTATCATGTATTCAAGACCATTTTCACCAATAAAATGATGATTCAAAAGCTCTGAAAGTTTTCCCCATACTTCTTCCCTCCCGGATCTCCCTCAAATACCTGGTAGTCTATTGACCAACTTTCTCGGTTTCTTCCCCAGGCTACAATCTCTGCCTCTAACCGATCTTTTTGCACATCAACTCCTGCCGTCAACACTATTTTTCCACCTTTTGGCACCATGCCTATCGGAAAATTTTCTCGACGCTCAAATAGTTGCTTCCAGTCTGGTACTTCTCCTTTATCTACCCAGGTTTCTCCGAGTGTTGTATTTATCCAAACTTTCAGTAATTGTTCATTTTCCTTTGCATGCAGATAATCTTCCACTGCTTGTTTCCAGCTATACCAACCAACTGGGCTATACAAGCTCGATAGATGAAACCCTTTTTTTGCCCCTTCTTTTGCTTCTTTTTTTCCCTCCTCCCTCGTTGCTCTCCATTCACCTCTAGCTAGCATCTCTGTTTTTTGATGATTTTCTATTTTGCCGTTACACTCTATACACACATAGTGCGCTGTTGCTGGGTTTTTATCTTGCCATTTTATTTGTGGCCATTTCAGCACCTGATAGTGATCACAATGTGGACAAGGTACAAAAAAGTAACATTTGTCTGAACTCTCAAATTCCCTCTCTATTCTACTTATTCCATGCACCGTTGGCGTTGACACCAAGAATATTTTTCGCCGCGTAAATGTATTAGTTCGAGCTATGCTGAGCAAAACTGGATCTCCTTCTCCTCCTGAATCTCCTGGATATGCATCAATTTCATCTAAAAACAAATACCTCACTGGCATAGATCTCAGACCCACAGCTATTTGCTCCAGTTATTACTACAATTCCTCCAGGAAACTCTTTGCTTTGTACTGTGTTACCTGAATCTCTTGATCTTGGGTCTTTTACTTTATCTTTTAAACATGGTGTGCTTTCAATAAGTGGTGCAAATCTTCCCTTTGACCAGCGCTTACCCATTTCTACTGTTGGCTGCACTACTAGCATTGGCCCTGGTGTTTGGTCGATTACATAACCTATCCAATTATTTCCTGCTTCTGTTCCTCCAATTTGTGCTCCTTTCATGAATACTACTTTTTCAGCCGGTGAAGATGAGGATAAAGAGTCCATTATTTCTTTAAGGTACGGCGTCCTCTTTGTTCTCCATTTCCCTGGCTCTGATGATGCTATCGTTGAAAGTTGACGGTTCTTATCTGCCCACTCTGATACTTTAAGTGGTGGATCTGGCTTTAATCCTGTATAAAAGCTACTGCTATATATCATAATGCTATTTGCTGCAATTGTTGCACTTCTATGCCACTCAAAGTAAAAGGCACTTTTTGCCTGCAATAAGTATCCGCTGACGCTTTACTTAAAATCATTATTGCAACTAATATGTGAATTAGGCTCACTAAGGCGATAAAACGATTCCTTAATAATTTTAAATTGTATGTCATCATTGAAATACTAACTCCTCCAACGCAGTTCTGATTTCCTCAGTCAGTGTCTCATGGATCTTCTCTGTGTCATTTATCGATGCTAGTAATGCTGATACTCTGTCTGGGATATTGAGGAGATTGTTTCTCACTACTCTTGCCACGTTAAATGCTTCTGTCTTTACTTCTTCTACTGAGATAAGTTCACCAATTTCAGCTTTTGCCTTTGCCTCCAGCAGTCTTCCACGCTCCATTTCATTTTTTATCCTGGTTTTTAGCAGCATGGTAGAGAGCTCACTGGTGTTTCCTCTTTCTCCGCTTTTTCTTCTTAGCGGTTGACTTGGATCTCTAATTGCTGCCACCGCTTCATTTGCTTGTTCTCGGTCAATCAAACCATCCTCCAGCTCAACTATTCCTTTCTTTACTAAATAACAAACGTATTGCTTCGAAACTCCTAGTTCTCTTGCCCATTCCGTCTGCGTGATTTTTTCCACTTTTTTCTCCCTTTTTTTACCGTTTTTCTTCTTGAATTTGCGCAAAAGTCTTACCAGTACCAGAAAGAATTGCCTCCCTACCTGTGTATACCTGCCAACGCTTTATCGTTACATCTACGAAGGCGGAATCAAGTTCTATGGTTCTGCATATTCTTCCTGTCCTCTCACATGCAATCAACGTACTCCAGAACCACTAAATGGATCAAGAACTATATCCCCTGGTCTACTGCTGTTTACTATCGCTCTCTCCATTAACTCCACTGGTTTCATCGTTGGGTGCAGTGAGTTGTACGTTGGCTTATCGTAAAACCATAGATCACTCTGATTGCGTCCTCCATGCCACTCACGTTTATTGCCGTTTTTCCAACCGTAGAGTATTGCTTCGTATTGTCTTTGATAATCAGATCTTCCTAGCGTAAAATGATTCTTTGCCCAAATTATAAATGTCGACCAACGACCACCTGCTTCTTCAAATACTTTTTGCAAGGTTGAAAGCTCAGATGATGATGCACAGATGTAAATTGCCCCTTTGGTGTTTGCTAAAATATTGGAGCAGATGTCATACAGAAAAAGTTCGTATTTTTCACCTTGATTATCGTTTAATATCTTTTTGTCTTCTCTTTCTTGACTAGCGCCATAATCAACGTTATACGGAGGATCACACACCGTAATATCTGCCATTTTATCGTCCAGTACCGCTTTAAATGATTCAACTTCGCAGCTATCGCACAGTAGATTCGATGACCGCCTAAAATCCACAGATCACCTGGTTTTGTTATTTCCACTTTTTTGTCATCACCAGCTAAATCAGAAAATTTTTCTCCCTTTTCCCCTTGTTCTTCCCTTCCATCAAGATTATCAAGAAAGCGTTGAACTTTTTCTAGCTCAAATCCAGTCATTTTAAGGTCAACTCCAAATCTTCTAACTCTTGGATTTCTACTTTTAAAAGATCATCATCCCACTTTGCCCAGTTAGCTGATTGATTTGCCAGTAACCGAAAAGCTTTGGTTTGTCCATCACTTAAGTTATCACTGAGCACTACTGGAATACTCTCCATGCCCAGTTTTCTTGCTGCTTTAAGCCTTAAATGACCATCAACCACAGTTCCATCGCTTTTTGCAACTATTGGAATACGGAACCCAAACTCCCGAATTGAAGCGCACATTCTGTTTACTACATCGTCATTCTTACGAGGGTTACGCTCATATTCGACTAGGTTTTGAGTAGGATAGTAGTGGATTGCTAAGTTCATATTCCTTGTTATGTTTAAATTCTTGTTAAAAAGTTAATAACCAAAATTAGTCTGACGCTAGAGAGGGCCCGGGTTTCCCGCCCAAACCGCCAGCCTGGCCGAAAGGACCCACTTCCTATGTGCTATCTAGCATATTAAAATCTTTACTAAAATTATTAACGTAAAACATCAATGCCAAAGCATCTGCTTCATTATCATCTCGAGGTGAAAAACCTTTTTCACGTATCGCTTCAATAACTTCACTTTTGCTTGCATTACCCTTGCCTGCTATGAAACGTTTTATCGTCTTCACAGGTACACCTTTGTAAGGAATTTTTTCCCTCTCACACCAAGCAGCTAAAACGGCAAAGAAACCACCATAACAATGTGCTGCGTCTGTTCCTAAATGTCTTCTCACTTCCTCAAAATACACTGCAGTGAACTTATGTTCTAAAGAGTTAAGCCAATTACCGAAACTCAAAAAGCACATGCCACCTCCGCTGAAACGGCTACCATGAAAATTTTTGCTGCCACTTTGAATTACTCCGTCTGTAAGAATAGCCCAGCCCGTTTGTTTGCCGAGATCGAGTGTTAAAACGGACATTTATATTCAGAATTTGTTTTGCTGAAATACCTATATAATATATATTCAGGATTTGAAAAATTTTTGTCCAAAAAATCTTCTTCATAAACAAACTTTTTAGAAAAAAAACTTGGTTAAAAATCAATAACAACCATTGTATAATTATTGGTCAAGACTTTCAGATTTCTATCTTAACAGTATAAATACCATATTATGCTGCACGGTATTATTTAATCTTTTATGCAAATTTATCCAAACCGTAAATTCTGGGAAGATGATTTAGAAGTGCCAGTTAACTACTTACTTGAGCGTTTTCACAATACAGAAGTGCGTTATTCCTGGATGAATTCACTTTCTGGTAGGCAGTTAAGTGTTATCTTTCAACACTGCTTTAAAGACAAACTAAATGGTCAACTCTTTGATGATGAAGACTACGATAACACATCCATACAATATAAACGTAAAGTGATTGCTAAACATTTAGACTCTCTAGTTATTTATTATCTGATTAGCTGTTTTGAACGTGCAAAGCTTGAAGCTACTGTCAGTGAAATTGCAAGATCTGCATTGACTGAGGAACTCATGAAATCCTACCTTCTAAAAGGTAACAATAAATACGACAAAAAGTCTTGTTATTTCTATTGTTTCATGTAGATCACAAACCTTTTAAAGTCTGTCTATCACTTTGAAAAAATACAAAGAAAAGGTTCTGTATCATTTGCTCTTCAAAAGACACCACGACAACCAAATGTTCCATTTAAAGACTTCATCTCTCAGGAAACCATAGTGCAGATACTGAAAGAAGACGACATTAAACGCAATGACGGTTTTGAAATCAATTACAAGGTTTCTTCTACCATCAAAATCGTTTATATGTATTAGTTCGTAGAGCTAGTGGTATAGATTTACTACTAAACTCAAATAAGGTTATTCATGGTCATAAGCCAGATTGGATGATTTTGGATTTTCTAGTTAATGGTACTCAAGTAGATCTTACTGCCAAAAATATTGATCAAGCTACAGAGATAGCAAATAGCATTGCAAGTCGTTATTTTAGCTCTGAATGTGTTTTTGTAAACGCGCAGGATAAAAACTTTGCAGAGCAAGTATATAAATTCATTAAAGTTTGTGTTGATGGCTCTGATTCAAATATATTCACTTTTGAGTTAAAATTTCAGTCAAATCGTTTTAAATATAGCAACACTTGCATTACTTTAACCGTTATACCACATGATCCTATTGCATCTGAGCTCTATATTTTACACCCTTCTATCGGCGATATACTAAAATCTATTGAATTGATGAAGATAATATTTCAAGGCAAAAAGATAGGATTATTTTTTAAGCGAAGTGATGAGTACATAGCAATTTACTACTCTGAACATCCGTTGAATAAAAAGGAAAGAGAGGATTTTAAAGCATACATGAAACAATTTTATGGTCTTACAATCTTGCCAAGAGCAAATCTCTGACCTTTTTAATTCTGGTAGCTCTTGGGTTAATCCAAATCAAAACTACATTAAAGCAGCAAAGTATTTGTCGAATCTTGAATTAATTAAGATGCAAGAGAGGGCCTATATTATCTGCTCTCATAGACAAGATAAATTAGATTGGCCAAATATAGTTGATCCATACTGTAACAATGAGATTTTCATTGATGAGGATTTTGATGAAGTATGCGATAATATAATTTGTGAAAATTGCAACCGTGATATTTTGCCTAACACCTACAAGAAGCAAAGATTTATCGCTTATCTGTATATTTAAACCCAGAGAAAATTATGCATTGGTTTGAAGGTCAGCTAAGTAATACGCATTTCATGTGGCAAAAAGTGGAAAGAGGAGTTTATTATATTGGTGGCCAAGGTGAATTTGTAAATTCTTATTATTCTTGATTTTTGCACAAATCCAACATTCTTAACCATAGATAGGCTAAGAGTCAATCCAACCGTATTAGTAATACTGAGAAAAAACCTACCAAACATACCTCTTGATTTGCCTATAGTAGAAATGGTTGACCTTTTCTGTCAGCGTAGGACTTTAATTGAAATATTTCAAGAAGCAGTACAAAGAGGAGTACCAGAGTTAATACCAAATACTTCAATGCAAATTTTACATACTTCACTTGAGCAAATTGAACCTGCTAAAGAGAAAGAATTACTAGAATTACAATTGGTAGAAGGTTCTCTTTACGTAAACAATATAGAGATTCTGAATAAGAAAGCTGTAGCATGTATGAAAGTTTTTCGCATATTATTTGAACATTTTTGCATGATTGTAAAAAAGAATTACCTCCTGAAAAACACACATTGCTTAGCATAACTCAAATAGAAAAACATCTAAATCTTGATCAAGAAGCAGATCCAGAACATCACATCAGAAAACCACTAAACACAATCCAAAGGACAATAAAAACCACCTTATACCAATTCCCACTGCACAACAAACGGATAGATAATAATAAAAAAAAAGCCATACTGAAGTAAGTAAAATAGCGAGGTTTAAATGGCATTAAGATCAAAATTATTGGATGAAAAAGTAGTAGAATCAGCAAAAGAAATGCTGAAGAAAGTAAGGAATAATGCATATGTTTCAAAAAAAACTAAATGCTGTAATTGCAGCAAAAAAGTACAGTATAACGGCTGTAGCAAAAATATATTGCATTTCAAGAAGCGCACTAACTTCGTGGGTAAAACTCTTGAAATTTGGCAGAGAAGAAAAACTGTTTGCTCCTCCACAACGACGTAGAAAAAACTAAATTAAAATCAGGTTCAACTACAGCAAGTTGAAGTATGGATAGAAGAAAATCCCAACATTACTATTAAAGAAATGAGAATAAAGATTCAGGAAAAATTTGGTCTGAATGTCAGTAAGTCCACAGTGCACCGTAATATGCAAAGAATGAAATTTTCATATATTACACCAAGGCCAGTTCATAATGGACAAGATAAAAACAGACAGGAAGAATTCAAAAAAAAAATCTCAATGAAATTATTGGCAAGTATCCTAAAAAAGAGCTGTTTTTCTTTGATGAATCAAGGTTTGGCACACATTCGAAAGTTGGACATGGGTGGTTTAAAAAGGGCACCAGACGAAGGTTAAAATAAAATTAGGTAGGCAAAATTTTTATCTCTACAGTGCAATTAATCCCCAAAACGGAGAAAATTCTAGTTTGCTTGCACCAAATGTTAACACTGATTGTATGAATATATTTCTTGAGCAAATGTCACAATATTTAGGACAAGAGAGGCTTTTTTAGTTATGGATTGTGCTAGTTGGCATAAGTCAAAAAATTTAAAGGTACCTAAAAATGTTGAGATTATATATCTACCACCATACTCACCTGAGCTCAATCCAGTTGAGAGGTTTTGGTTATATATAAAACAGAACATTTTGCGCAATAAGATATACGATACAATTGCTCTGCTTGAGGGTGCTTTGTGCAAATTTATTACTTCTCTTGCCAGCTCCACAATTAAACAACATACTGTAATTGCTGTTGAATGATGGAGAGACATACTCCATTATTTTAGCACGAAGTAACGAATTCAGTAGAATAAGTTCTTCAAAAACAATTTAAACTTTTACAGTAGGAGTAGTCTCATGAAATATTATAGCGGATTAGATGTCTCACTCAAAGAAACTTTTATCAGTATCGTTGATGAGAAAGGAAAAATTGTTAAAGAAGAAGTTGTTGCAAGCGAGAGTGACGCAATAGCTAAGTGCCTGCTTGACCAAGGATAAAAGATATGAAGTGATAGGGATAGAAAGTGGACAGCTATCAATATCAATGTGCAAAGAATTAAGGAGTTTTGGATTACCGGTAGTTTGTGTAGATGCAAGGCATATGGCAGCAGCATTATCTGCAAGGATCAATAAGAATGACAAAAATGATGCAAGAGGTATAGCACAAATGATGAGAGTTGGGCTATACAAAGAAGTGTTAGTAAAATCAGATGAATCTTGCCAAATTAAAGTAGCACTTGGAAGTAGAAGGCAGTTAATATGCAGCAAACAGCAAATTTTTGGAACAATAAGAGGGTTATTGAAGATACATGGAATAAAGCTCGGTAAAAGATCAAAATTTGAAACTTTTGCTTTAAGAATACAAGAGACAATAAATAATGTGGATGAAATCAGTAGGAGTTCAATTGAAGCATTACTACATAGCTTAAAAACAATAGAAGAATCAATAAGAAAACTTGACAAAATACTTTCAGAGCAAGGCAGAAAAGATGAGGACTGTAAATTATTAACTACGGTTCCAGGAGTTGGTGTTATAGTAGCAATGACATATAAAGCTGCAATAGATGATCCATATAGATTTGAAACATCTTATACAGTTGGAGCTTATATGGGGTTGAGCCCAAGACAGTACGCTTCTGGAGAAGTTGACCGACATGGTAGTATATCAAAAATGGGTCCCATGGAATGTAGAAGTATGTTATATGAAGCTGCACAAGTCTTACTTACAATCAGTAGGAAAAATTTTAAGTTGAGAAGCTGGGGATTGAAGCTTGCAAAGAAAAAAGGGATGAAAAAAGCAATTGTAGCAGTAGCAAGAAAATTAGCTGTAATTATGCATAGAATGTTAGTCAATAAAACAGAATTTTGTTATTAGAAAATGTAGGAGGAGCATGAAACAATAATTTCACTCAAGGTAGTAATGCCGATGGAAGGATAAGCAAGATTATAGAGTGAAGCTTAGACTTCGTAAACAACATGTTGCCGTCCACTTCCTCCTAACAAGTATAATGCGGCTTGGCTAAAATACAGACTAGCCATATCAGACCGCGGAGAGAACCATGGAAGCTTGCTACTTTAATCTATGTAAAATTATTAAAGATTATGGAGGAAATATGCTATTTTGATTGTATAAAAATTATTGTTGACTCATGTGCAATTAGAGAACTCTGCAATGTCTCCTATTTGACTGACCAACAATGAGAATTGGTATTAGCTAAAAGTTAGGACTAAACATCGAACGTAATGATGTGATTCAAACAGTTGGTTGGCCGGGATCATCGCGTAGAGATTATGGTTACCGTATTAACCCTTTACTGTGGTAGTTCGTTAACTGTGTTGACGAGAAGTAAAAATGGAAAAAGTAAAAATTCGTGTAATTGAGTTTTAAGGCTTTGGTTGACTCTAAAGTCGCATCTAGCTTTAAAACACAGTTTTTGCCTTATTTAAAAAATATAAATTCTTAAGCTTACCAAATTTCCTTTCTACAAATGTCTGTTTGTTAGTGGTAGGATTAACATTTTCTTGAAGCTCTCGTACTTAAAGCGCATCTACCTCGTTGAAACAATGCCCTTTTATTATATATATACCGGATTTTCTTACTACTTTTTCCGGGATTTTCTAAAAAAAAGTTGAAATAATTTTAATCACAAAAATGAAGAGACTGTAGAAAAAAGGTTTTCTATTGCCTTTCTGTTGTTTTTTTGGCATTTTGTAGTGATTTATGTTAGATTACTTGAGTTTATTTAGGCTAAATATATGATTTTGTACGATGTCTATTTACGGAAGAACATGGTGGGGTAAGAAATGGCTTCAATCCTTCAATGAAGTTGATTACGATAACCGCCTTTCACGTGGTAGGATTATGCTAATACTGGTCGAGCTTTTGGTATTCAAATCAATGGCAATACAATTACAGCCAAAGTTAGCGGTTCAAGACCTCATCCATATAAAGTTAAAATAACACTCAATGAATTAAATTCATCAGCTATCCGTTGTATTATTGAAAAATTCCCCTCTATATTACCTAAATTAATAAATAAACAATTACCAACACTTTTGTTTGATAAACTAACGACTCAGGTATTAAATTATTCCTTCGAATTGGAAGAAATGAACGCAAGTTGCAATTGTCCTGATTGGGCATGCCTTGTAAACATATTGCTGCTGTAATTATCTTATTGCTGCAGAAATTGATAAAAACCCTTTCGTAATTTTCAATATTCATAATTGTGACTTGTTGTCGCTGATTGATGATTTGGAAATGGAAAATTAGAAAACATTCAAAGTATTCTAAAAATTAATGATCTATTTAAATCGTCTTCTAAAGTTAAAGTATATGACCAAGTAACTTAAATGATATTGATCTATCGACTATTCCTAACCTTGCTAGCTGTATCGAA
>BMAO01035928.1:0-17833 GCA_019973975.1 Trichonephila clavata | reverse complement strand
TCCATACCTCGATTTCTTTAAAAAAAAGTTGTCACAAGTAGCTGGATACCCTAATATTAAAATAGGGATGTTTTGAAGTAGAGATTTTGTTGTAAATTAAATACCAACGTAATTAAGTATTCGAACAAAAATAATGTTATCGAAAGAAATAAAGAGAAAAAATATTCTAGAACATAATTGATTTTCAGCATGACGACCTTTTCGATCCCTCCTCTCCTAAATTCATTACATTTTTTATACTAAAATAGTTTTAATGATTTGATAGCATTTTTAATAAACTTTAATAAAATACTAAAAGAAATTCCTTTCCTGTTAGTTCAAACATGGCAACATATATTTTCCTCTTTAGAGAATTCGTGATCATTGAGTCTCATTTTCTTGGAGCAACTTAGTAAAATTTGTAAGGAAATTCTCTTTCTAAGTTAACTTGAATATTTCAAAATGCAAATTGAACACGAGCACTTACCTAGACGAGTGACTTTTTGAAATTCTTCCTTCCATGCCCTAGAGTCTACTGAATAATTCAGAATCCATTGATTTCAGATTGACAGAGAAGTCGTGAAAGCTCATTTGAATCACAATGGACTGATAGCGGGAGTCAAATTTTAGTCATTCCGGTTTAAGTTGCAAATAATCATGTTTTGAATTAAAAAAGGATCCATGTTCTAATTTTGAATTTGGCTGGCAAGTCAGTCGCACGTACGCACACACACGCACGCGCACGCATGCATGCACACACACACGCGTGTACACATACATGTACACACATACATGCATGCCCACACACACGCTTGTACACATACACACGCATGTAGACACTCAAACGCATGCAGACACACTCGCATGTACACACACGCATGTGCCACACACACGCTTGTACACATACACACGCATGTAGACACCACATGCATACACACACGCATGTGCACACACACGCATGTACACACACACGCATGTCACACCACACACGCATGTACACACACATGTACAAACACACAGGCATGTACACACACAGGCATGTACACACACACGCATGTACACACACATACGCATGTACACACACGCATAGCACACGCATACACGACACGTATGTACACACACGCATGTACACACACGCATAGCACACGCATACACGACACATATGTACACACACGCATGTACACACACATGCATGTACACATACACGTATGTACACACACATGCATGTACCAACACGCATGTACACACAACGCATAGCACATGTAAACACACGCAAACACAAGCATGTACACACACAACACATTACACACAGCATGTACCACACACGCATGTATACACACACAACACACGCATGTACACACACACAAGCATGTACACACACACGCATGTACACACACACGCATGTACACACACGCATGTACACACACACGCAATGTACAACACACACACAAGCATGTACACACACAAACACACACGCATGTACAAACACACACGCATGTACACACACACGCATGTACACACACACGCATGTACACACACACGCATGTACACACACACGCATGTACACACACACGCATGTACACACACACGCATGTACACACACACGCATGTAACACACACCATAAGCCATGTACACACACAACGCATGTACACACACACACGCATGTAAACACACACACGCATGTAAACACACGCATGTACACACACAGCATGTACACACACGCATGTACACACACAGCATGTACACACACGCATTACACACACAGCATGTACACACACGCATGTACACACACACGCATGTACACACATGCATGTACACACACATGTATGTACACACAAGCATTACACACAGCATGTACACATACACGTATGTACACATACACGTATGTACACATACACGTATGTACACACACATGCATGTACCAACACGCATGTATACACACACGCATAGCACACGTATATACACACACAAACATAAGCATGTACACACACACGCGCATGTACAAACACACACGCTTGTACAAACACATACGCCTGTACACTCACACAGACACATGTACATATAGCATTAAAAGAGGATATGTTTTATGTAATTTTGAACTTCGACGAAGCATTTATGCGTCTGATCCTTCGAAAGATCATTTCTTATTGACAACTATTGAAATACGAGGTTGGATTTAAAAGTTCTCAGACTGACCCTAGAACGTGGAAAATGTTTGCAGTAAGAGCTACTACAATAACATTTCTGTGTAACTGCGTTTTCCCCCTTTTCTAAAAAAAGTGTGTCCAAAATTCACGTGGTCGGTGGTTTGTCATAGCGTCATATTTGTAGGTGGATGCATTTAGCAGTCGTTGTATTTGTTCAGCAGAGAATGAATATAAAATTTTGTGTTCGTTCGAGAAAAAGTTCTACGAAGACGAACGAAATTTTGAAGCGTGTTAGTCTGTGATACATTTTCGCGAACGCATGCTTTTGAGAGGTATAGACGTTTTAGAGAAGGTAAGGAAAGTATCAAAGTCGACAAATGATTTGGACGTCCGCAGACTTGCTGCACCGGTGAAAACATCGAGAAGGTTTCTGCGGCGGTACGTAGGAACAGGCTTCAAACAATAGCAGAATCAGTTGTGATATCCACGATCACATGTCAACGGATACAGACTAAAGATCTTAACACGCATAGGGTGCGTCCACACTGTTCTCTGCATGTTTTAAGAAAAGCAATCTGCAGACAAAGTTAAAAATGCATCACAGGCTGAATTAAAGGCAATGGTTAAAAATGGATTTCAGAAATTTTTCGATGACCTTTACAAGCGGTGGAAAAAGTGTGTTGTTGCTGAAGGGTTTTTTCTTCGAAAGAAGATGTGTCCCAGCAGTTAATTTGGTAATATTTTTTAAGTTATAGACTCAGTCCGGAAAGTTTTGAATCCTACTAAGTACATTAAATATTGCCGTTTTGAATTCCACGATCCTTTTAAAGGATATTTACTTTGTAACAAGAGGCTATCCGAAGGGTCCATTCGCTTGAACTGGTGTTTTCTTTCGGTCAGCCAAATTCGCACTTCTAGCTAGAACAACGCCTAAATACAAGTGAACGTCACTACTAAGTAACGTATAATTAGTCAGATAGATAGATCATACAGAGATTTATAGAGAAGATTGCTAATGATTGTGGGCGATATTGCCACACAGGCAATATGCATATTGTTACGTTGACCAGGGTTCGAGGATTTTATGCAAATGAATCACAAAGTGCAAGACGGTTCTTAAAGAGCGATGAGAATTTATTGTTGCAAAAACATTCTTTGAAATACAGGATGCAGCAGCAATATTCACAGAATAAATCTCAGAAGGTCTTCACTCCTTCAACAGCACTCAGATACAATTATCAGTATCTAAAATACATGTATGTAAAAGATTATTCACAAGCCCAGCCAAGCCAATCACGGTCAAGGCAAGTTTACTAATCGCTAGTGAAAACAATGCTCACAAATCCCTGGTTGAAACAAGACTGACTCGTTTCGGTGAGCATCGCTCTATTTATCTTTCAATTAACACGAGGAGGAGGTGCCACTGCAAGTTTCATAAACCAAGTCAAGTGGATATACTAAAAGTCTTTGAGTTATTTTTTATTATTTTGAGTCTGAAAGTGTTTGTTATACCTATTACAAATTCATTGATAATGAAGGAATCTGTATTCTGGAATATAAAATGGGATACAATGGTGATTGCTCGACAAATTTAATACAGCAGATTTTCGTCGATATTCGAGGAACTAGAAAAAAAAAGGATAAAAAACATTTTGAAAACTCAAGAAAGTTGAGGATTCATTCACTTTGTAAAGGATGAATTGTGTCATACCTTAGTGTGACAGAGTTGGAAGGAAGATTAGCCGTATTCAAAGAAACTTCAATTTATTTTCAGTTATGAACAACAACACACATCGGTTAACCAAAGTTAAGAGATGCACCCAAATACCAAATATGGAAAGCAATAGCAAGGTAGACGAGACATGAGAAGACTTTAAATAATCGGATCACTTGCGTTGTGGTTATTTCTTCTAATTCTTAGCGACTTAATCTAATTTGATTCCTAATTGACAAATCGTCAACTTTAATATTACAATAATCAGCTACGAAGTATCCACACCTCACTTCACGTTTAATTAATCACTGCTAGCCATAAGCAGTCTAACTTTAAAGTTTAATATTTATATGCAAGTCTTACAATTAATTTGCATAATCACATCTTCTTCGGAGGGAAGTTTTATAAAATAATAATTTTTAAAGACCCAAGGATTAGTATTTGAGAGAATGTAGATTGACCCGTCACACCTTAAAAAAGGAATACGTTGAATACACACATTAAATGACAATTTATTCGTGAAACTCTCGGCCAAGGAAGTAAAGGAAAGTAAAGTTTCAAGGAAATATATTGTATACTTATAACAAAAAAAGAAAAGAAAAGAAATTTGGAATCTAGTTGTTAAAATATTTGGATAAAATGCTATTAAACGCTCGAGGAGTAGATTAAACAAATACCATGAGACCAATTTTACAAAGATTTAATGGATGAATATCAGAGAAATTAGGGCATCTACATAGGATATTAAATTTACCAATAAATTAGATTACTATTTTATGCCCTACGATGGGGGTACTAAACAAAGGTAACATTGCTATAAGACTTCGTGTCTTTTTTAAATCTTGATGCCTTTTTCAAAGGAAATTTTGTTAAAGTATTGTTTCCTAAATGTATAGAGGTGTAGTACGTTTTATTATATATTCTTTTAACATTTTACAAGAATAATGCAGAATTTTTTTCTTCAAGAATTGAGGCATATAGACAACGAATTTATGAAATTAATACAAAGGCTAGAAAATTGGAAAATTAATAACTGTCTATCATTCATCGAACCTTAAATAATAATAGCTAATTTTTGCTACTCAAATAATTACTTTTGAAGTTAATTACTACTAGCAATTAACTTTGAAAAATAATCCATTTCATGATTTTTACCTAAATAGTTCAATTTTGTTAAGTGAAGCTTTTAATACCTTTATTTGGATTTATTTAGCGGAAAACATCTATGAAAGAAAAATATTTGAACACAGAGAGAGAGAGTGAGAGATTTTTATTTGCTTCCTCATTTTATTCAGAAACATAGTCAGATAAAAAGTGGTGAATATATAATTTTCTTAATTTCTTTTGTGTGTCATTCTTCTGATATATTCTTATAATATTTAATTTAATGAAGCATTAAATTACAGAGTCTATAAAACTTTTAAAACTTTTGAAGCAACTAAGAAATAATCTTAAATGATTATTTAAGTAAGTTACATAATTTTCTTACTGCTAAATTTTTAATAACTAAAAATTTTATTAAAACGCATTTAAGAACATCCATAAATAGAAACTCCCTTATGTTTTATAAATCAAAATTATACTATTCATATCTACAAGTTTGAAGCTATTGGCTTTAACCACGAGCTCAATTTACTTATTTTTATGAAAGAAAAAAATTAATTAAAGGTTGAAAAATAAATGAAGAAGTGTACTAATATAATCATTGTTTTCTCATTAAATTCCGGTATAGATATTATAGGGTATTTAAAATTTTCTTATTAATTTTATAAAACTTCTTATTTTATGCTGAGTAAGAACTTTAAAAAATAATAAGATATAATAGATTCTGGATTTGAAGAGATATTCTGTTATCAAAGAGAATAATTGATCCCAAATAGATAACATTTTTAACTGTATCAAATTTATATGAATCTATTTCAAGAAAAGGATTTTGGATTCTGTCTTTTGAAAATAGCATATATTTAGTCTTTTTTTCCTAATGTTAATATAGATCTCGTATTTAGAAGCAATGCAAAGATCTCGAGATTTTTTGTATGATCTCCATTCTCCAATCTTCTACAACATACCAATGCACTAATTGAGAGATTTAAGATAAGATTTAAGATATATTAATTAAGAGAAATATGGGAATTTTTGTTGTTGTTTTTATACTTTCTAAGTACATTTTAAGAATAATATGCTAAAATTAAGAAGATAAAAAGGAATTATTATTACTAAAATGGGAAAAAATGGGCAAAAATTGTCAAAAGGAACATAAAGGCGTCCCATTCTGTACCAAAAGTTTATCAACAATTTTTTTCCCAATTCTGATGGGTTGCTATATTATTCATTTTCGATATGACCTTCAGCATTTTTTTACAAAAACTAGAGCACTTTATCTTGGTTATTATATGAAATTGTTTAAAAAACAGTGATTATGTTAACATAAAAGACTGTTGTAGTTACTTATACCACCTGATCGACAGCAACATCAGATCAAGCTACACGAAATTCATCACGGCTAAGGGCTAGATTCTTACCCCTGACGTTAGCCTTAGCTTTGAACATCATGCAGGTGACAGTACGATTTTGCTTTGTTCCGCCCCAATTTTGAGGGAGATCAGAGAGTTATTAATTTTCCTGGGGGTGGTCAGAGGTCTCCCACCTCTCTTCCATAAGGGACTGTAAATTTTGTAATGAAACACTGATTGATAAATCTGAAAGTTAAAACACGTCTACTATTATATAGAGCATATGCAAAAAATTTCAGGTAATTATTTTCGAAACCTTTTTAGCAATCGCTGGTCCGTTTGAGCATTTTCAAACACATTTCGAATAAAATATGTTTTAATGTATGACATCTTGCTTAAAATAATGACATTTGCTTTTACTAAAACACTTGTAGTTTTTGTTCTAGTGAACGGAAAATGATAGTTTGTATTTTTATAAAGCTAAAAAGATGGTCTATAAAATAAAATCATAAAAAAATTGTCAATTTTAGGCAAAATTCGCAATTTTAGGGTGTCGGATACCTTAATGCACATTATCTCTTTATTTTGGAGTGGTCCTTTGAAGCACTAGGTCTTGAAACCAAGACTCGATAGAAGGAAAGCTAGTCAAGTTTTTGTGACTGTGACTATTCAATTTCAGTGATCGCACCTTATTGATCCAGATGGTAAAATTTTTTTTAATACTTCAAAATTATTGTAGAGTTTTTATTTCAACTGAACTGGATGCAAATCATGAAAAAGGAGCATTTCACTATTTAGGATTATACAGATGGGAAAAAGAACAATAAAAAATACTGAGTATGTATGTATCTCTCTAGAGTACACAAAAAAAATAAAGCAACTATAACTTGAAATGCATTTTGTTGATTTGTAAAAATAAACAATTCTCTATTTTCTCATTACTATAATCTATAAAATAAATTTAGGATAAACTTATAACGAAATATTTTTTCGAAAGAACTCATAAACAAAGAAACGACAAACAAGAAAATTTTTTAGAATTTCTTTGATATTAAAAAACAGTTCTATATTTACTGAATTAAAAAAGCTTGCTTCTAGGGATTTATTTCAGCCTTTATTTTTAAATATGTCGTATGTCTCAGTGAAAAAAAACCTCAAAATACTATTCTAAAATTTACTAACTCTTTTATCTCTGAAAATATTCTTTCTCTTACAAAAAAGAATGAAATGTTTTGCAATAACAAAAGTCAAATTAGTAAAAAAAAGTGTTTTTGTATTGTTTGCAACCTTACTTAGTATTTTTGTCGAAAAATACTGCACTAGTTTTTTTGCCACGGGGGAAAAAAAGACTATTTTGCATTAATTTTTAAAAATATTTCTGGAGAACTGCTGTAATATTTTTTTTTACAAATATATGAAAATATAATTTAACAACTAAAACATTTTGTGTGCTTATGACCACACGATAACTGCAAAAAGATTTATTCTGGGCAAGAGAACCCCATTGTTCGAATGTTCTATGTTTTCTTTTACGGCATTTTCACTGTTGACCTTTTCGTGCATCGGGGGATTTGTTTATTTGGCTAAAGTGTAGAATAGGTGGCCTCTAAGATTTGGCGATGCTTATTTAGATGCGGCTCTTCATTACTTCGACGTTACTTCATTTCCGAACACCTATCGCGACATAAAGGTAGTTTGGCGACTGATTCTGGTCGCCAAAAATTGCCTTCGCCAAAGGGCCCCTTGTTTTACACTTTAACCTTTTATCCATTTTCTGTAAAGGGCAATGCTTAAGTAACAATGCATTCTTATATATTTATGTAATACTTACGATTTAAATGTCAATTAGTCCTATTATTTAAAAATTATTTTTATGTGTTAATTACTTATGTAGATTATATTTATATAATATATATGTTTATATAGTACTTACGTACAATCGCTACAATATCAACGTTCAAGATAACTCGCCAAGTTGGCAACCTTTATTTCCCATATGTCGTACGCGATGAATTGGCCACCATGAGTGCTTCCTTTCATATAATACCCCTAATACTGTTGCGATAATACGTAAGTTCCATTTTTTAACTTATATAACACCGTATACTATGAAAGGCTAGGAAAACTTATGCCCTGAGAACGGTTTACTTTTCTTAAAATTCTCTGAGCAAACAAAAGGAGATGGTTCGTGCTTTTTCACAATTAATTCTTTTATTTTCTCGTAATCTCTTAGTTGTCATCGACAATATAAATCAAAATATTAGCAAATTTCTCTCCAATAAGCGTCATTGAAATTTCGGCACATTTTTGTGCTTAAATTCTCTTTCTACTTTATCAAAAAATAGATGGCATTTCTTTTTGGCAAAGGGCGAACCATTATTTATACAGCTTTAATAAGCTAAGGAAGGAATACTTTCAACAACATAATAGAGTAGAACGTCGTTTATACGAACGTTTATTATCTGAAGCGTCAAATATCCGAACCAAAATCCGGATACGTTTTCGAACAGTGCAATGCTCTACAGTTGTTTCATGTGAGGCCAAAAGTGACAGGAAAATACAAGGTGAGGAATATTTGGTGAATTTCAGTTGTGTGATTTGGTAAACAACTGCGTGGAATATTAGGTCTGTTTGATTCCAAGCGTGAGGGTGTATACGTGCTCTTTTGCTGAGTTTTGTTGATGTAGAAACCTGGATGTCATGCGAAGTAGAAGTCCGTGGATTTCAAATGCTAAATGATGACGAGATTGTGACTTCCGTGCAAGATAAATCCGACCCTGTCGACGATGCCTGGATGAAGACGAGGACAACAACAACGAAAGTAGCAAGGGTCTATCAAATGCTGACGCTTTTCTGCATTAGAGACAGCTATGGAGTGGTACGAACAACAATCAGAGTGCCGTCCTACTCAACTATTGCTGCTGAAGAGAATCAGAGTCCTTGCAGCGAAAAAATAAAGGCTTTCCTGCATAAGGGTGCAGCAAAAAATAAGTAATTATTTTCCACAATAAAGGTAAAATTGCGACATTTTGTGCCCATTTTTCATTTTCTTCAAGCACGTTTCCCGCATGTGATGATTTTAAATATTCGTATTTGTCTGCATGGATCGCATTCGATTTTCAGTATATAAATCCCGTCCATCCATTCTGTCGGAATTGAAAGATGCGATTCGCCGAGAGCTGTCACGTATAGAGCCAGACATTCTGCACTCTGCCGTTTCTGGACTTGTGACACGCCTGCAGTGTGTTATCCCCTATGGTGGTGGACATGTGGTGGATACATATTGCGAAAATAAATGATTTGGCAAAACTATCTTTATTTGCGTGTCTTTTCTTTCACTTATGTACAAAACGCAACCTATCGGCTGTTTCTTAAATTTTTTTTTCTTACCTTAAAAAAATCATGTGACTTATCGATGCTAAACCTGCAAACGGTGTTTTATTTTGTATAATTTTTCGGGTTTTATAAATTTTTAAAGTTTTTACAGACTTTTTGTCGGTATTTAAATATATTTATGAATTATATATATATATATATATATACTATAGCTGTTACCCGCCCACTTCACTGGGTATTTCATGATGTTTTTTAAATTTTTGCTGGTTATATATATGTATAAATTATTGATATTTAAGTCCTGCATTAGAATTTGATTGTATTGAAAAATATACGCCCCTTTTGCCCCCTCAACGCCACTTGGGGGTCGATTTTCACGAAACGCATTTTGTGGCGTATCTCTATTCTCTGAGAGGAATCTGCTTACCAAATTTCAAGACTGTGCATCTAATAGTTTAAAAATTGGAATAATTATTTATATCTCCTCATAACCCCACGCAACACCCCTTGGGGTCATTTTTTCCAAAACCCATTTTGTAGTGGATATTTACTCCATGAAAGAAACATGTCTACCAATTTTCAAGCAGGTTGGTCAAGTAGTTTAAAAACGAAAATATTTATCTATTACGCCCCTTAACCCCCTCGCAACGCCACTTAGGGGTTACTTTCCCCAAAACCATCTTGTATCTGATCTCTACTCTATGAAAGGAATCTATTTATCAAATTTAAAGACTGTGCGTCTAATAGTTTAAAAATGGAAGTAATTATCTAAAACGCCCCCTAAGCCCCCGCAATGTCACTTGGGGGTCGATTTTCAGCAAACTCATTTTGTAGTGGATATCTACTGTATGAAAGGAATCTGCCTACCCAATTTCAAGATTGTACGTCGAGTAGTTTGAAAATGGAAACAATTACTTATAACGCCCCTTGTGGCTCGATTTTCGCAAAATCCGTTCTTAGCGGATCTCTACTCTATGAAAGAAACATGTCTACCAAATTTCAAGTCTGTAAGTTTAATAGTTCCGGAGATATCGTGATTAGTCAGTCAGTCAGTCAGTGAGTGAGTCGCTTTTCTCCTTTATATATATATAGATATACTATATAAATCTCAGTGCTTTTTTGTCCAAATCGTCATCTTCATTTCAAAGCAAATCGTTATGCAGCTAAGCTTATTTTATTTTTACTGATACCACTCCTCGTTCTAAAAAAATATGCTATTGTTAACGAAATAATTTTAAGCAGAGTTTTCAGAGTTAACAGTTATGGAATAAACTTGTAATTTCGAAAATTTCAATAACGTACAAAAAGTTAAAATACACAACTATAATGGAATTCTGAAATGTTTAAGTAGACAAGAATTTCACATTTGTAATTTCAAGATAATATTTGGAACACCTAATACGTATGTTATAATAAATCTATTTTTATGAAGTCATTTATAAGAGAACAGAAAAAAAAGGATCTAAATCGTAAAATTTAAAATGCTCTGAGGGCTAATTTATTAGACCGATTTCTTAGCTTAAAACAAGAATAAAAACGTACTTCACATATATAATCCCCTTTACTGGCTTGAAAATTAGAACATTCGAAAGAAAGTACTTTCACAGTTTTTGAAATGACTTCTCGTATTTCTCTCTATTCCATTTATATATATATATATATAATCTCATTTTCTTCTCAATTTCAAAACTTTTTTTCACCTGTAATTTA
Organism: Trichonephila clavata; assembly: GCA_019973975.1. Classification (NCBI taxonomy): domain Eukaryota; kingdom Metazoa; phylum Arthropoda; class Arachnida; order Araneae; family Nephilidae; genus Trichonephila; species Trichonephila clavata. The sequence goes on along the minus strand of BMAO01035928.1, from coordinate 6,493 downwards.
AAAAAATTATTTTTACCTCACTGCCGCAAAGGTTTAAGAAGAAGTGTGTATTGTAACTAGTGAAAAATAAGAGATAATTCTAATAAAGTGTTGGGTTCTAAGCGCACATTTTTTATATATACATTAACAGATTCAAGGAGAAAGAGTTTTGGCATGACTTGGAAAAGAATAGTTTTAAATGCATGCATACATTTTCTTTAGGTTTTAATTGCGATTCTAATGTTTAAATCCATGTCAATGTGAATGAAAATAAATTTCTTAGTAAAATTTTTTTAATGTACCATGATTTTATAACCATTTTTATGCATTGTCATCCACTTCTGAGCTATAGTCCAAATTTCAAGTCTCTAGCTCATCGAGAAGTTAGTTTAAAAACAATTACAAAATTCAATTTGGACAGACATACAAGAAAGCGAGTTAATAAAATTATGGTACCCTGGGGGCCCCTCTTTGACCCCAGAGCCACGAAATTGAATACGTAGGGGCAACTCGACCTGTGCAATCGACAGGTGGTCTTTGTTCGTGTAAATTCGTGTAAGTTCCGGAGTTAAGGGTTCCCTGCCGAAATCGGGGCCCGCCTCTTCGAGGGCTTGGGTTCGAGATCAGAACTCTTTTTTCTCATTTTCATGCATTGTCATCCACTTCTGAGCTATGGTCGACCATAGCTCAGAAGACATCTGCTCGATGACTAGTACATTGAAGTAACTAAAAAAGATTGATGGTTGTTGCACCAAAACAATGCATCAGCTCGCATGGCCCTATCTTTCCAGCAGTTTCTGACCAGCAAAAGCATTAATATGATGAGGCATTCTCCTTATTCATCTGATTTAGCCCCAAATGAGACTTTTTTTTACTTCCTGCAGTTAAATCTTGTTGAAAGAGAATCCATTTTATCTCAGTAGAAGAGGTTCAGGCAAAAACGGAAAATTCCCTAAAGTAACTTCCAAGAACCTCGTTCTTGAACTGTTACCAGCTATGGTAGCACCGAATGCAGAAATGTGGGAATGTTGCAGAGAACTACTTTGAAGGTGATACTGTCACTGATTCTGTAAGTACAATGATTTATAGGACCAGTCTCGTTTTTGAAGTGAAAATTTCTTTAGTTTTGGTAAGGGGAAAATCTTATGGGTTCGCGTCACCGACATGCTCTGACTGACGCATGCGCAGTGTGCTGTTCGCTTTAGACACTTTTTGGATGGGTGAAATCTGGTGCGTTCGCATCACCGACATGCTTATAGCAGTATATCTGTAGCTATAGAGCTGTCGTATAGTGCTGTGTATATCTTAGAATTGAAATTGAATGGATTTAGTGAAAAGCTCAATGTGTATATACTATGCATTGTTAAAATAGTGTTTTTGTTTGATTATTATTTGAATCGTTTAATTGAAGAATCATTGTGCAGTACAATAGTGTGAGTACTAAATAAATATACTAAATTTTTAAGATAAAAAATAAATAACACAAAATTATTTTAAATACTCGCATTTATTCTGGCGTTTGAAAATTTTATAGTATTTAAAATTATTTTAAATATTCGTATTTATACTGGCTTTTGAAAAATTTGTATTATTTATTTTCTAACATTTAACTTCTGCAATGCATCACACAATCCGGATTAGTATTTCACAGTGGCTTAGACGTTTTCTTACTACCGTGGTAAAACAGACATCTAGTTGTTCAGTCATAATTTTATCGTGGATTTTGAAATTAAAAATTTTATAAAATCTAATAATAATTCAAGATTAATGTATTGAAGTTTAAAATATGGTTAAAAATGCAAAATCATAAAATCATTATCATTAAAATCTTTAGTTTGAAATAATGAAAACGGCTCTGACTTTAATTTCATTACATATTTTATTTTATTTAAAAATTTAATATTTCGAAATCATTATTTATTAATTTAAATTGTCAAAAATAAAATATATGCTCTTCTACTTTTTGCAAAATGATTATCTATAATTTTATATCATTCGATTTTATTATTATAAATTTACGAAAAAATATTGCCAAGGGAATTAGGGTTATTTTAAAAATCCGTTTTTCATATTTGCTTAGATTTTTAACATTTTCCCCTAATTTCTGCTTAGGCAATGGCTATTCACAAATTATAGGGAGGAATTTATAATGCTATTGTCTACGAATATGATCGCAAACATCCTAGAGAATTAGTTTACGTAGCTTTAAAAGAGTAACGAGGATTCAAGGTTTATTTTTGGTTACTCAAGAAAATACTAGCAGCAGCTGGAAATTTTGGATTGGTAGAACAGGAAAACCTCTAAATGCTTTCAGAAAGAGATAAACATCATAAAAGATCAACAAGTCATCGAGAGGATCTAACGTTAGAATTGAAAAGGTTACAAAACAATACACTACAAACGGTCACCAAAACTTTTCTAAAATTCAACTCCAAAAAGAAATGATTATCGATATTTTCATTCAATTGTCAAAGTTTGCATGCGCATGGAGCTGACCTAAAAATGATGCTATCGTAAAAAAGAAAAATGTTCTGCTTTTGTCGGAAATTCGTATGAAAAACGAAGAACCACTTGATATTCCGACTTTCAACTTTGTTGTAATTTATGAAAGACCCGAAGTACCAACAGCAGGCGTAGCTATTTATCACAATACTCAAGATACGTCACACTTCATTACTTCACATATTGACATACATACTAAATTCACTAGAAGCATTGGTGTTAATGTTTCTGATATAGGTGAAATATGCGTTGCTCTTTGCGATTCCGAGAATGGGCAGTACATATTAATGATTGCCGTTTATATTTCGCCTGGAAAATCTATGAGACAGATACAACTATTTTTATTCGAAAATTTGATGATTTATACAAAAGAAGGTTCTAAAATATTCGAAAAAAGATTTGGAGAAAAATATCATAATGTACCGATGATTTTAAGTGGAGACTTCAATATTAACTTTGCAGATGATAAAAATCTACCACTAATTGAATTTCTAAACGAAATACTTAATTTAAATATGACCAATGATCGAAAACTCAGTACTACAAAATATAAAACGACGATCGATGCGGTTTTTACGTGATACTTAGATAAATTTGAATCAAGCATTTTTCTTTCTTACTTTAGTTACTATAAGCCTATTGTATCTTTTTTAGAACAAAATGAAATAATTGAAAGTACAAAAAGTCTAAGTATTGTTGAAATTAATGATGTCAATGATGCAAACAATTAAAAAAATGTTAAAAATCAAGCACATTGAAATTTAAGTAAATACAAATACTATCCATAAATAATATGATTGTATATTAATTGTTATTTCAATTGAATTGTATTCATATTTTGTCATAATCTAGTACAGCCCGTAACATATTTGAATAATAAAAAACCATATAAACATGCATTTAGTTGCTGCTCGGAGTGTCAATAGATTTGAAAACCAGACTGATGTTGATAATTTTAATTCAAACATTATGAAATTTCGAATTTTAATACTCAAAGTTCTAAGTTTTCCCTTCTATCGGCAGTCTCTATAACTGCCAATTTTTTATTTTTTGTTGTTGTCACACCTCGTATATAGTTAATGCATCTTTACATAATAGATTTTTATGATTTCTCTGAGAATGATGCATAACTAAAGCGATTTTATTATTGTCTAAGGTTAATGAAGAACAGAAAAATAGGAATTAGTGTAAAGAAAGTTAAAAAATTAAATTTACTGTACAAAATTGAGAATGATGTCATTAATGCATAAGATATATGAAAAATTGTAGTGAAACACCTTTGTGGGCTATTTTCTCTGCAGTTAAACATTGCTTGTGAAAAAATTAAGTTTTACAGTAAAACTGTTTTTTCACAAGCAGTGTGCAATTGCAGGGAAAACAATACACGTGGGTGTTTCAATATGTTTTACACTCAAGCTTAGAAATCAATTTATGGTTTTTGACTCCTTGCTCGCTGAATGATTCGAATTTTTGATTTTCAGCTAGACTTTTGGAAAGAATTATCGGCATGGGAAGACTTATTTTAAATCCATGTCCACATGTGAATTCAGATATCCTTAAAATATACTTTTTATGGATGCAAATTGCATTTAAAATAAGTAACAAATAGAAGATTACCCCATTTTAATTCTATGAAAAAAAAACCCATAATTTTTACAACACTATGTATTTGTCTGATGATAATGGATGAATATGCGATTAAATATAAGTCGAAAACCATCTTCTGAAATGTAAATTGGTGCCAAAATTTATAACAGTATTCACAAAACCTCTTGCTTGAATTAATGCTCAAGCAGTAGATGTTTCTCAGAGTTGTTCAATGTACCTACAAAAGATCTATGAGAGAGAGAAATCTGTTCCCTTTTCATTTTTAGCGGAATTGTGTGGTTTTGTAGATTGTACCTTAATTTGTTCTTTAAATTTTCTTTTGATGCGTATTCTTAAGAGGGGAGAGAGTGTTGGAGAGATAGAGATGACACGGGAGAGAAAACAGAGAACGTATATTATGTATTATATAATATTATTGAAATGATTTTTAGTACTTTAAAGTTCTAAATACTATATTGTCTGTAGGCGCTTGGCAAATATGTCCCATGTGGTCTAGTGGTCAGGATTCCTGGCTCTCACCCAGGCGGCCCGGGTTCGATTCCCGGCATGGGAAATATGTTTTAAATTTATGTCAACAGGAATACAAATAAACTTAACACTATTTTTTTCTTTTTTTAAGAAATTTTTATTTCTTTTCAGAAAAAAAAATTATTGTTGTTAATCACTTTGTAAGACAGCACCTAAAAGGATTACTCTACCAAGCGAACACATATACACACAAACAATGAAATGAATTCAAAATTAATTAGTTTTTTGGAATCAGTGGATTATCTTGCTGAAAGCTCTTTGTTTGATGATTAAAAGCTATAAATAACGGCCAAGGAAGAAATTATTTATTGCGACAGAAGAAAAAAAATCTTAATGAAGATAATCGTATGCCAAATTGTAAATATATATAAAAAAATCGCTTTTTAAAATGTTTAAAAACTTTTTATAATAAATTTCTGTTTTAAAATGATTTACAAGGAGATATCTGGAAAGATCATGTGCATAGTAATCTGTAGATTAATGTGGAAGATTCGTTTTTTTTATGTGAAAAAATGCTTGTTATAGAGCATTATTAACGCATATGATTAAAGTTGTTTTCTATATATCAGTTTAAAAGAAAAATTATTTTTCTTACAAACAATTAAAGAATCGGATTACGTTCTTCATATTCAGTTGTTTGTAATATTTTATTACACATTAAAAATATTACACGAATTATCCAACCTAATTAACATTCTTGAAATTGATGTGTATTACTTTTAAGTCAATTTAGTGAACACTTCGTGTTCACGTAAATATGGGTGTAAATCAGATTCAGGATTTGGTATAATTTTTTTTGATAGTATTGTGAACCACAGCCTCATTTAAATATTTCCAAGAATAATTTGAAATTATCCACATAAAATTTGAGTATCGGAGACGACTAAATTTCTGTACAATATAATGACCTCAAACGCACTCCTCTCAACATTCGCCTCTGGGGTCCTTATGACTGACCCAAAATTCTGAAAACACCTCCTCAATCACCTGATTTAAGCAACATATTTTTTGAAGTTAGTTTAAGAAGACATGGCATATATAAGGAACTAGTTTGATATTCTGGGTCTACACGCCAAACGCTGCTTGGCGCGATAAAGAATCACGCCAAGCAGCGCATGTCGTTGGAATGGAATCCAAGATGGCGGCCTAGCGGTAAGAGATAGTCAGGAAAATAATTTTTAAGAGCTTTTAAAATATAGTAAAATCTATTTCAAATGAAGAATATAGGAAGAGAATGAGAATAAACAAGATTAATAAAAAATGTGAATAATCTAAAAAAATATTTACTATTATGTAATATATAATAAATAATCTTATAATATAATTTTAAGTAATTTTTATATATAATATTCATATAATATTATACAGTAATAATTATATGATTTAACAATAATTATTTATATAATAATAATCATATAATATAATTTAATAGTAATTACAAAAAAGAATAACAAAATCGTATTGTAATATAAGCGTACATAAGAATACTCATTTAACATAATAATTATAAATAAGTAACAAAATAATAATAATAAATAAACAACATAATAATAAAACAAAGAAAAATAACATAATAATTATAAATTATATGTAATGATAATTATAAATACAATTATTACAAATAATGAAGATTATATTATAACAATAATTGTATTTTTACGTTTTATTATTAGTAAAATAATTATATAATGTTTTTCAAATTAATAATGAAATCAAATAAAAAGTACTGAAAACGTTTATGTTCCAAAAACTGCAAGTTCCTTCAACGAATTTCATCGAACAAGGAACGTAAAAAAACATTTTTAAGAAGTTAAATAAAGTGAAAATGGACAATATATATTTATAGCAATAATTAAAAGTACAACACTCATTTTTA
>BMAO01035927.1:0-124747 GCA_019973975.1 Trichonephila clavata | reverse complement strand
AAAATATTTTCCTCAAAAATAATTGTAATGTTCATGCAAAAAAACCAACAAATGTATTAATAAATTGATAAATATCTATGGTGATGATTGAGATACATATTATGTATGGATAGTACCTATTAAATATTATAACATCGCATCAAATAACGTCGCCAATTGGCTCGATCTGCTACCAATAAAGGAATACCATTCCTACGCTTATTCAAATGCACTAATTTTGCGAGCGCATGCGCGAAATTTACTCTTTTATAGTTTGCACTTTTCTCGCACATGTTCAAGCACAATAACCTGGATCGAAGATAATATTATTTTAATTGGTTAATTCTTTTGTTTTATTCTTCTCTTATTCTGTTGCAAAAATTATTAAAATTGGGAACTTATTTTCTTCGAAAATGATCGCAGTGAAGTGTTACCAAAAATATGGTCTAATACGTATGGAACCGAAAGACTATGGAGCTTAGAGGAATAAGAAACGTAACGGAACTACAAAACAACATATAGATTCATACTTATTCGTATTCATAGGGTGGCGTCTACGTAAGTAAAACTCTTTTGCTACGATTTCGAACGCAACTACCGTTGTTCTGGTTATCTAAATACTAGCTGTTACCCGCCCGCTTCGCTGGGTATTTCATGATGTTTTATAAATTTTTACTGCTTATATATATGTATAAATTATTGTATCTAAGTCCTAGCATTAAGAATTCGATTGTATTGAAAAATATACTTATACCTTTAACTGTCGCAAAAAAAAGGACAGAACTCATCTAATTTGAATTTTCTAAAAATCTCTAAAATTGAAGTATAGAATGATATTTGCTCTTTCGTAACCCAAAAACCAAGTGGATTCCCGCAAAACCAATTTTCGGTGGATCTCTACTCCGTAAATTGAACATGCAAGCCAAATTTCAAGTCTAAATCTAACAGAAAAAAAGAAGTTTTACTATCAATATCCCCGTAATCCGTTGAGAGCCGTTTTCCAAAATAACCGCTCTTAGAGGATTTCAATTCAACAAAAGAAAAATGCAAACCAAATTTCATTATTATAGTCCTTGTAGCTCGAAAAAAGTAATTTTTTTGTCAATACGTCCCAGTAACCCCCTGTAAGCTCGATTTGCTTAAAATACATTCTTAGTGGATCTCTATTCAACAAAAGAAACATGCTTAACAAATTTCAAGTATATGGGTCTAACAATTAAAACATTAATTTTTTCTGTAACTCCTCTTGACCCCTCGCAAACATCCTTAGGGGTCAATTTTCGTTTCACTCTTTGTTAGAGGAACTCTATTCCATGAAAGGAACATGCCTACCAATTTTCAAGCAGGATGATCAAATAGTTTAAAAATGGAAATATTTATCGATTACGCCTCTTAAACTCCCGAAATTAAACTTGGTAGTTGATATTCGCAAACCCATTTTGTAGCGGTTCTCTTCTTTACGAAAGGAATCTGCTTATCAAATTTCAAGACTGTACTTCTAACAGTTTAAAATTGGGATAATTGTCTATAACGCCACTTGAGCCCCCGCAACGCCACTTCTGGGTCTGTTTTCACAAAACCCATTTTGTAGGGGAATTGCACTCTATGAAAGGAATCTGCTTAGCAAAATTTGAAGACTGTGCGTCCAATTAATTAAAAATGCAAAAAAATTATCAATAACGCCCCTTGAACCCCCGCAACGCCACTAGGGTCGATTTTCACAAAACATATTTTGTAGTGTATTTCTATCCTATGAGAGGAATCTGCTTACCAAATTTCAAGACTGTGAGTCTAATGGTTTAAAAATAGAAATAATTATTTATATCTGCCCTTAACCCCCTGCAACACCCCTTGGGGGTCAATTTTCTCCAAACCCGTTTTGTAGCGGATATTTACTCCATGAAAGAAACATTTCTACCAATTTTCAAGCAGCTAGGTCAAGTAGTTTAAAAACGAAAATATTTATCTATTACGCCACTTATACCCCGCAACGCCACTTAGAAGTCTGTTTTCACAAAACCTTCTTATAGCTGACTCTATTAAATAAATCTATTTATCAAATATAAAGACTGTGCGTCTAATAGTTTAAAAATGGAAATAATTATCTGTAACGCCCCTTAAGTCCCGCAACGCCACTTGGGGGCAATTTTCACGAAACCCATTTTGTAGCGTATCTCTACCCTATGAGAGGAATCTGCTTACTAAGTTTCAAGACTGTACGTCTAATAACTTAAAAATCGGAATTTATAACGCCCCTTAAACCCCCACCCCGTAACACCCCTTGGGGTCAATTTCCCCCAAACCTGTTTTGTAGCGGATATTTATCCATGAAAGAAACATTCCTACCAATTTTCAAGCAGGTAGGTCAAGTAGTTTAAAAACGAAAATATTTATTTATTACGCCACTTAATCCCCTGCAACGCCACTTAAAGTTTTCACAAAACTTTCTTATAGCTGATCTCTACTCTATGAAAGAAATCTATTTATCAGATATAAAGACTGCGTCTAATAGTTTAAAAATGGAAATAATTATCTATAACGCCCCTTAAGTCCCGCAACGCCACTTGGAGGGCAATTTCCACGAAACCCATTTTGTATCGTATCTCTACCTATGAATAGGAATCTGCTTACTAAGTTTCAAGGTTGTACGTCTAGTAACTTAAAAATCGGAATTTATAACGCCCCTTAAACCCTCCGCTCCCGCAACACCCCTTAGGGTCAATTTTCCCAAAACCCATTTTGTAGCGGATATTTACTCCAGGAAAGAAACTTACCTACCAATTTTCAAGCAGGTAGGTGAAGTAGTTTAAAAACGGATATATTTATCTATTACGCCCCTTAACCCCCACAACGCCACTTAGAAGTCTGTTTTCACAAAACCTGTTTTGTAACTGATCATTATTCTACGAAAGGAATCTATTTATCTAATTTAAAGACAGTGCGTCAAATAGTTTAAATAATTGAAATAATTATCTATAACGCCCCCTAAGCCCTGCAACGCCACTTGGGGGTCGATTTTCACCAAACTCATTTTGTAGCGGATCTCTACTCTCTGAAAGGAATCTGCTTACCCAATTTCAAGGCTGTACATCAAGTAGTTTAAACATGGAAGCAATTATTTATATCGCCCCTTAACCCCCTTAACGCCCCTTGCGTTTCGAATTTCGGAAAATCCGTTCTTAGCTGACGTCTACTCTATGAAAGGAACATGTCTACCAAATTTCAAGTCTGTAGGTTGTATAGTTCCGGAGATATCGTGATTAGTCAGTCAGTCAGTCAGTCAGTCAGTCAGTGAGTGAGTCGCTTTTCTCCTTTATATATATAGATTGTAGTTATTAGATCTTTCGTTCATTTCAAGTGCACACGTTTTTTTTAAATGCAATGTTTAATTCTTCTAAATCTACGCTATTTTTTGTATTTTGCTATAGCCTTAGGCGTGATTAAAATCGCGCCAAACAGGCTATAGATGGAATGTAGATCTTATTCAAGATGGCCGCCTCGCACCTCGCGAATATAAAGAGTAAAAAGTATTACTAAACTTGATGAAACAACTGAGAACTACAGAATTACAACAATTTAAAACGATTTAAAAAATGGAATAAGAAGAAATTCCCTTTATTTTCCAAATAAAACGACGTAGAAAAGTGAAGAGGGAAATTGAATATGAAGAATTTCAAAATTATTGTAGAAAAAGAAATTAAAATAAGCGAAAGCAGTGAAAAATTAAAAATAAATAAATTCATCATTTGAGGCTGAAAGAAGCGACTTAATTATGGAAAGTGAAAAAAATTAGGAAATCATTTATTAAAAATAATACTGCAGAAATTAGCTATTTAGTACTATTGAAAAAAGAAATCTGCATAACAGAGTTGGAATTCACCACGCATTTTATTACTTTTTTGAGAAAAAGTTGAGTCTTTTCCAGATTTATTACATTCCGCACTGGGTGAAATCAGTAAAATCTTAACTAAGGTACGAAAAAAGAAATTCAATCCCTTAAAAAAATGAAATTGACTAAAAGAGCGAAGACTAGATTTTGGTATATTACTATCTCGAATATGGCATGGAACCTTAAAAGCTTGAAGAATTGAAATGAATTCTGATTGTACGGATTTAAATATTTTGTTCCTGTTTAATTAGATAAAGTTAACGGCATATACAGCCTTCAATAGCTCAATTACTTTTATTTAAAAATATGTTGATGAAGTAATAAAATATACCACTACTGAGATACATCAAAGGCTTTGTTTTCATTTAACTGTCATTAAAACTGTCTAAAAATAGCTAAAAACAAGTTCAAACACACAAATACCTTACGATAGCGAATCGATTATATCATTAAAGCCTTTCTGAATAAAAACGGTAGAATCTGACGTTTTCATTATATTAATATAATTTTACCTTGTCTTAGAAAACCATCGTCGCTTTGGAAGCTGACGTTTTTATTGTGTCCATTTACTTTTATACCGTCTTTGGAGACCATCCTCATTTAGGATGCTGACTCATAGCCTTATCATGTCTTTAGAGACCGTCTTCATTTAGGATGCTGACTCATACCTATACCCTGTCTTTGGAGACCGTCCTCATTTAGGATGCTGACTCATAGCTTTACCCTATCTTTGGAGATCGTCCTCATTTAGGATGCTAACTCATAGCATTACCCTGTCTTTGGAGAGCGCCCTCATTTAGGATGTTGATTCGTAGCTTTACCCTGTCTTGGAAACTGTCCTCGCTTGTGAAGCTCACGTTTATATTGCAGCCGTATACCTTTACCCTGTCTTTGCGCACCATCATTCATTACAGATACTGACGCACAGCTTTACACTGTATCAGGAAACTGTCCTTGCTCTGGATACTGGCACATAGCTTTATTTTGTCTACAGACATCGTCTTCACTTAGAAAGCTGACGTATTTATTGTGTCTACAAATCATTGCTTTCGCCCATCGTTTTCGCTTAAGAAGCTGACGTTTTTATTGCATTAAAATCGCCTTACTTTGTCTCCGGATATCGTTTGCGAATGAATTATTGAATAATTTTTTGTTCATTTTATTAATAAAAATATGGTCATATTATCTTTCAGTAAATAAATTGTTGGGATTCACCGCAGTAACCACGTTTGATAAAAAATATCTTAGCTTTAATGTCTTATAATTGTCCATTTTTTTATTGGTAATTTTAAATGACTTTCAAATAATAATTTACCCCAATTATTTATTCCTTATTTATAACAAATATATATGTCGCCAAAATATTATCGTTAGGAAATATCTGGAATAAAATTGCAACAATAATTTTTTCCCTTCAATTATAAAAGCATCTTAAGTATTTCTAAAAACAGACCATGTTATTAGTCTCACTAAAATTTTCTTCATTTTTAACTCTTCCAAATAATTTGATAGAATATGGAAAATGACTGCATACAACTTTAACAGAGCTAGACTGTGCCATTTTATCAAAAAAAGGCAGGCATATATGTATATAAATATCTCTGCCAGAAAATATGCAAGGGAAGATGGCACTTGGAGCCCGTATAATATTATTAGCGATATATATATATATATGCACAATATATATGAATGAATGAATAATACTTCACAATATATATAGAATGTAATTTTAGTTACTCCTTGTTCATTCAAACACCATTGCCATTTGCACCAAACACTTAAGAACTTTTAGCCCTACTAAATAATTTTAAATCGTCAAACCTCGCTTATTTTTACTCGTTAAGCCAATTGAATTTTAAAGATGCTTAGTTTTAAAAATGCTTAGTTAAACATTTTTAAACTTAATTCTTATGTAAATGGGCATTAGTGACCCACGAGCTAGTATTAAAAAAAATATGAACAAAATTTGACCCACGTCTCAAAAAGGTTCGCCATCCCTGCTCTATATAATGAATTTTCCATGTAACCAACTATTTTTCGGGATTTAGCGACTTCGTAAAATAGAGGTCCAACTGTATTTCGATAACAAGCTGTGAGCTTGAGCAGAACTTTTAAAATTTTAAAATAATAATAGTTATAAAAAAAACGAAGATGAAAAATTCTGTGTGAAATGTACTAGAAAATTATATATTCAAAGACATAAATGCAAAAAAAAAAAGTAAAATTTTATTAGTTTTTACGTTGTATTAAATTATTATTAATATATCATATGTTAATAATTTGAATTTAAACATTCCTTTAAATTTTATATTAAAATTTATTTATTCCTTTTTTGTACATTGGAATATTCCATTTTTGCTCCCTGGTCTCAAAATTTTGAAAGATCCTGTCTTATTGTTAGATAAACTTAAATAATATTTATTAATTTTTTGGGTGATTCGCTGTATGATTATTTGAATACATAGATTTATTCAAATATAATGCAATATATTACTATTTTCCCTTTCTTTTTTAAAAAATTGAATGGCCCTGTGATATCACTATTCCATGGCGGTAAGTTACACAGCCATTTTTACATGATCATTCAGTCTTTTGCAAAAAAATGTCGATATTAAAAACAGGTTAAGAATTTTTTTGAACCATAAATACAGGCTAAGACTATAATTGTATGATGTAAAAAGACTAATCTGCATTAAATATGAATTTTTATTATTTAAAAAAATCTCATTTAGTAATTTTGAACTGCAGTCTAATGACGAGGTCGAAGCCTGAATTGGTACCTTAATTTCCAGAATATCACGCATTTAATGCAACACTTTGAGACTTAGTTCACTTTAAAAATCAGTAATTTGCATTATTTCACTCGATGGATCTTGAATGAGATCGGGTAATGCTCGTAAAAGATGTTAAAGAAATGTATTCACACTAACTATGTTATGTCTTTTCTTCAAAATTACAGTATTTTATCCATAGACTAGCTAACAGGATTTTTTTCCCCGACACTCTAATTTTCAAACCCAGTTTATTTTTCTTTGGATTCTGGGACAATCAAAAATCTTTTGGAATGAATAGGCAGTTGCAAGATTGGTAACGGAATATAATGCTCACATTTACTGGATTGCCCATGAAGATATCAATACTAACAATTGCCAAAAAAGAATGTATTCGTCGGATTCACACTCGTCAGATTCACTTGACGCAGCCAATTCGTCAGACCCACTTGACGCAATTCCTCCAATTACAGCAACAACTGCTCACGCTTCACACATTCTAATTTTAAAACCCAGCTAATTTTTCTTTGGTTTCCGGGACAATCAAAAATCTTTTGGAATGAACAGGCAGTTGCAGGATCGGAAACGGAATATAATGCTTACATCTACCGGATTGCCCATGAAGATATCAATACTAACAATTGCCGAAAGAAAATGGATTCGTCGGATTCAAACTCGTCAGATTCCCTTGACGCAGCCAATTCGTCAGTCCCACTTGACGCAATTCCTCCAATTACAGCAACAACTGCTCACGCTTCCCACATTCTAATTTTCAAACCCAGCTAATTTTTCTTTGGATTCCGGGACAATCAAAAATCTTTTGGAATGAACAGGCAGTTGCAAGATCGGTAACGGAATATAATGCTTACATTTACTAGATTGCCCATGAAGATATCGATACTAACAATTGCCTAAAAAGAAAGGAAAAAAAACCAGTGAGAATTATAATTCCAGAAAATATCACAGAACATTAGGAAACATATCATCTATAGAAACGATATCTAATTGAACCAATAACAGAACAGAGAAGATACTACGTATCCGCATTATTAGCAAAATGATGTAGCTCAGCTAACAAACTCGCTAGTCTGACTTGGCGCAGCAAAACAAACTCGTCAGGCCCACTTGACGCAATTCTTCCAATTACAGCAACAACTGCTATTGCAAAACGCTCGCCATAACAACTCTATTGTTTGTTCGCCTACCCACCGACTCACTGGTGGGGGAGTGTGTAGCGATATCATTTATATAAGCCAATAACAGCCTCTGGACTAAAGGGATCATTTTGGTATGTGGTTAAGTTTCTCGACTTCAGATCCAAAGGTCGTAGGTTCTGTCCTGCCGGATAAGCGCGCCACATCAATGATATAATAACTCCAGGGGTCCTGCACAAATATCAATTAATGAATAACCTTATACGTAACACCTGCAAAAAAAATAATGATTTGGAACATATTCTCTTAATTTGTGACAAATATAATTCTCAAAGAAATAACTTGTGGAATGTACTGAAGATAGAGCCATGCAATAACATCAGCTTTATTTTGGAACATGCAACGGTTAATAAGCAGCTTTTCAAAGTCTTTTGCAGAAGATGAAGTTATCTGATATATATAAAATAAGAAAGGAAAGACATTTATTCATTTAAATGGAATAATAGCTTTTGTTGCTCCATATCCCACAAAACCTTTAACCTGTGAACTGTCCACGCTGAAATCACAAGGAAACAAATTAAAAATACAAAATAGTGCACTTTAAAAAAAATCAACCTCTGGCAATGCAATGTGTTTTTTAAAAATAAATCTTTTCATTCACACATTTATATCCACATTGATATAGCAAACTCAGATTTTATCGTAATCTCGGCTAAATTAAATAGATGTTTCAGCTTCAAAAACAGTAAAACTATTTCACGATTTTAATTAACAATAGAAAATATACTTCCGAGTCCCTGAGTAATCAGAAAGTATTTTAAATTAACAGAATAATTTTCGCATAAATTTAAAATAGACGTATATTTACGACAGCCGTTACTTTTTTATATCTGAACTGAATTTTTCTTAGAAATGCTCTTTACACAGAAATATAAGTACATCAATGCGTGTTTTATTAGTGTTGCCAAACGTGGGAACACAAAACATATTTATAGAGCTGCTCATCTCTAAACATTGAAAAGATTTTCACAGCTGCAAGCTGTGCTGCTCGAGATTAAATCCCTGATTAATTTATGTTCATCACCTCTGCAAGTTGAACATTCAGATTATGACACATAATCGTAATTTAATGTCTACAACTTGGCACTTTATGCAATAAATTATAGTTATATCCAATTTTGACTCTATTTTATCTTATTGTATGTTTTGTTATTACCCCATATTGGCTCAGGTCTAACATTCTATTTCTTACTACCAGTAGAAAAGCTTTTCATTGTGAAAGACTTAGGGAAATTACACACACAGGATATTAATATGTAAAAATATGTCTAGTTTTTTGAGGAATAACATTTACATTTAAAAATTGAAAAATTATTTGAAATACATCAATAATATTAAAAAATGTAATTGGACTAAAAAAAATCCAAGTGAAACATCCCCCCACCCACCCTCCCACACACAATCTTATAAGAAATTTTTTAAATATGTTGTGTATAGAAGAAATATAAGAATTTTTGAGCTCGGTTTTCCTTTCAAAACTTTAAACAAATAGTATTTGCACACTACCGCTACCATGCCAATTTTCAAAGTAACTCACCAAATTGGCAATTCCGATTTCGCACGTGTCGTAAAAGGTGAATTGGTAATCATGTGCTTTGTTTCCTTTTTCTCCGCTTGCCGCCCTTCTAAGCCTAACCGTTCGTTGATATAATAAGCTAGAACACTAAAATGCGAATCTGGGATATTTAGCAAATTATTAATTAATAAAATAATTTAAAACTTTTTTATTATACATCAAAAAATAATCTTTCTCTACAAAAGATTTTTCGTGATGCTGTGAAAATTTATTACGTACTATCACAACAATACAAGTTCAAGATAACTAATCAGTTTGGCAACCCTAATTTCGCATGTATCGTACGAGATAAATTGGTGACCATGTGTCTCGTTTCATATAATGACACTAATATGGTTGAGATAGTACATTATTGCAAGTTCTCGCAAAAACATGCTCGCTTTCATCCCTCCAACTTTATAAAAATTGACAGATTTGGTGTCGAAGGAATCCTTGTTTGTGAAGGTATAATATTGGACAGTCGTACACCACTGTACGTTTTCGATGCAGGTACTGTCAACTGATAGTAGGGATGGCCAACTCGCGGCACGCGTGCCACGGTGGAGATGTATCAGTGGTACGCCAAGACTTACTGAAAACTTGAAAATTTTTGAAAAGATAACAAATGACCCTTTTTTACAATTTTATTGAA
Organism: Trichonephila clavata; assembly: GCA_019973975.1. NCBI lineage: Eukaryota > Metazoa > Arthropoda > Arachnida > Araneae > Nephilidae > Trichonephila > Trichonephila clavata. The sequence goes on along the minus strand of BMAO01035927.1, from coordinate 114,687 downwards.
GTGGGGTTGTCTCAAACAAAACCCCTCAAAATTTAGGTACTATTGTTACTATTTGTTTCAACTTTTCAAAGGAGACAACCGAAATTTTTTTTATTTCTTCTACACTCACTTCCAAAAGTTAAGCACGGAGAGGAAAATGCTAATTCCCGGAAGCCAATCAGAATTGAAGAGGATGCAATTCGCTGCAGAGGTAGATGGAAGTATGCAAATATGTTAGGTAACATCCAATCGTGCTTTCATGTCAAGAAATATGCAAAAAGGGCAGTCTTATAAGAAGCCAGCTTTATGAAGGGTTACAGAAGTTGATTGCAAGTGCTGATAGAAGGTGTTTAAAACTTTCGTACAATTTTTTTCCAAGACATACATGTTTCTATGACTTCCAGAAAACGAATGGAAGGTTCTGAGGGCTGGCGTGCTGTGGAGCGCATTGAAGCAGGACCGTCGATCACAGATGTTGCTCTTTTCTTCGGCGTTCATCATTCTGTAATTTCACGTTTATGGAAACAATTCCAAACCACACAGACAGTTGCCCGAAGGCCCGTAGGCGGTCGCCCAAGGGTTACAACCCCCGCGGAAGATCGATATATTGCTATTGTAGCCAAGCGGAATCGCAGAGCTACCACCACACGTGTGACATCTATGGTTACAGTGTCCATTGGTAAGGCTATATCTGCAGCTACTGTACGCCGAGGATTACATATGAATGGACTGTATGCCCGGGTACCTTGAATTTGTGTTCCTCTATCCGTCCAATCAAGAGGGGCACGATTAAAGTGGTGCCGGGAATATGGCAATTGGACTGTATCTGACTGGGGCAATGTCATGTTTACTGATGAGTCAAGATTTGCTCTGGAGCCAGATGACAAGCGTATAAGGATAGGATGTAAACAAGGAACACGCAATCAGCCCCAAAACATCACCGAACATCACGCATTCTGAGGCGGAAGCATTATGGTGTGGGCAGGGATTTCATTAAGATACCGCACCGACCTGCACATCTTTAAACGGGTTTCTGTGACGGCTGTCCGGTATCGAGATGAAGTCCTAGAACCCATTGGGAGATTGTACGCTGCAGCAGTTGGCCCTGCTTTTGTTTTAATGGACCATAACACACTTCCCCATAGAGCTGACATCGTCGATGACTACCTGGAGAGTGAAGGGATTGCGCGTATGGCGTGGCCAGCATATTCGCCCGACCTTAATCCCATTGAAAATCTTTGGGATGCTCTCGGCCGTGCTGTATCTTCACATTTACCACCTCCAGCCACTCTTATTGAGCTGGAAACTGCTCTACAAGAAGAATGGCGATTGCTTAGTTCTGCGGTGGTTGACCACTTAATTGAAAGCATGGTCAGAAGGTGTAAACTTTGCATACAGATGAGGGGGGATCACATACCCTATTAATGTCTTTTTTTTCATTTTATGCTGTTCATTTTCACTTCATACATAATTCTGTTTAAGTCTCCAGTGTGACAATATCTGATAACTTACAAAAATTTAATATTGTTTTCATTTCTGTATATAATTATTGATTTTGTTTTATGTTTAAATATATATGCTACTTTACTGCCAAATTTTTTGTCAATCAAAGCAGTATTTGTTGATTTTTTTGCATTTTACATATTCGTGCTTAACTTTTGGAAGTGAGTGTACACACAACATATTTAAAAAACTTCTTATAAGATTGTGCGTGTGGGACATACATAAAATCTGTGAAAACTGATGAACTATTTACTGCGTTGCCACAAAATTTGGCCCAGTGACATATTGCAATTTCAGAAAGAATATAGCAAAATTACAGCATTGGAAAAGATTTTAATTGTGAGTTATGATACAAGTCTTATCAAAAAGTGTGAAATCATGAATCGGAGATAAAGCATTTACCTAGGGAAAAATCTGTCTAATATGGACTGTGGCCACTGTAAACTGCTATACAAGCCTCCAAACGAGCTGTCATACTACTTATGAGGAGGTCAATAACTATTTGTGGCAACAAAGCCCATTTTTCCAAAAAAGGGAACTTCTGATTCCTGGGCGGTCCTGGGAGAAGAGTTACGCTTATATAAATGGCTTTTTTTCCTACACCATCTCAAAGATATTCAATAGAATTGTAATTCAGAGACCTCAAGGTTTAATCCGTATGGAGAATATCCTCTCCTTCGTGAAATTCATCAACAATGTGAGTTCTGTTTGGCCACGCATTATCGTCCATAAAAATGCAGTCTGGGTCCATAGCACCCAGAAAAACCTCGCACAGGCTTCCAGGACCTCATCCCTATATCGCTATTTCACACTATACTCACATCCTTATCAACTGTACATTTTCGATGCAGGTACTGTCAGTTAACAGTACCTGCAACGAAAGCGTACAGTGGTGTATGACTGTCCAACATTATGCCCCCACAAACTAGGATTCCTTTGACACCAAATATTTCGATTTTTGTTCCTTAGGAAGGATGAAAGCGAGCTCCATTTTCTCTCCAGTTGAAAAACTTGACGAGAACAACTTTGCCTGGGACATTTCGTATCATCACTGAAAGGAACATGTACCCATTCTTGTGGTGTCCAGGACTGATGTTGTCAGCAGCACAATATCCAGTCTTTCCTGCTGGAGGCAGCCAAAGGGACCCACCAGACTGGATGCTAGGAGTAAAGGTCAGTCTCTGCAAGGCGCCTGTAGAAATTTTACCTGGAAATTCTTCCAGACACAGCAGCAAGGTCACGGGCAAGCTGAGCAGCCGTTGTCCGCCGCTTCTGTCGTCATGCGCTTAATGTTAAGTAGTGATCCTGGGCATGTTGCGATCTTCCTGGTCTCCTCCTTGATACTCTGTGGCGACCTTCCTGGTGACAATAACACTTGTTTAGAACTGATTTCACAGCCAAGAGATCACTTTTGGGCCACTTGTAACCAATGTGCTACCTCCGCTCGAAATTGGCCGTCTTCAAGGAGTGGAGGACGGTGGCTCTTCATCTCAAAGAATCATCTAAACGATTATGAAATCTTACTGGAAACAAGACTAACTTGCTTGTTTTAGTGCACTATTCACAAAACTGGAGGTAAAATTACCATATGCTTGAACTTTCTTAATCCAGGAGTTCTGCAAAAACTAACTTTTAATTTTAACTAATTTTCCTAAAATGAAGGTTGATATTATATATTTTCCGTTCTTTAAAATACGAATTCTATCAGTTTTATTGGAGGCACACACATTTTAAAATTGTGACGAAAAACATGTTTGTAACCTTAATTTTGGACATGAGTGTACCTTGGAACAACCTTAATTACGTACTAAATCCAGAATAACCCAAACTCTACATAATAAAGAAATTTTTTTATAGTAACATTTGTACGTGAATTTTCACTCGGATTTCATCAAAATCCTGTGTCGCACTTAAGGAAAAATTGTTACAAGTAAATTAAAACATATTATAAATATAGCTTGGGGAAAAAAACCATATAGAAATTTTTAAAAATATATTATTTTAATTAGAATGAAACTTAATTGTGTGTGAGTGCGTGTTTATCTATATTTATGAATATATATAACTGTGAAAAAAATAGCATAGATCTGTAAAACAAATTCCTTGAATGAAGTATATTTGTTATAATTCTGAATGAAGAAAAATGTGTGAGAACCGAGAATATATAATCTTTATTTCATAACGAATTTCCTTTATGCTATATTTTCTATGTAATGAATTAGTGTCGATTAACATTTATTAACCTTAAATTTGGACATAGTATAAATAGATCTACATAATACATGTAAATTGCAGTTTTACAATTTGAGCAATGAGTTGTGCATAATTTGTACAATGGGGTTGGTCCACTGTTAAGGGGACAGGGAGTACCCCTACCCCAGTACAATATAAAATTAACAATAATAATATTTAAAAAATTAAATTACGTATAAATAATAAAAATTAGTTTTTCTTTTATTGATTATTATTTACTTATTACTACTTGATATTTTTCACATAATATTTTTCAACTATGTACCCGTTAGCGTATTCCGTTTTTAGAATTCGTGTGATTGTATTCAATGTCACCAGTATGATTGCGATAGTACGTAAGTACCAAAATAAAGTTTTAACTTTTTATCCAGCATTAAAAAATTATCAAATTATAAGTGAAAGAGTTTTTTTAACGTCGCTCTATAAAGCTACACGAGGGGTATTGGTGACGGACTTCATCAAATTATGAGAAATAAATGCATTGTTTTTGTATGATATTACATACATTTCCGTTACATATCAGATTAAGAATTTATCAAAGGATACACAAAAAGTAAAATGAATGTAGTAGTCAAAATAAAAAGGACGGAGGAGAAATCTTAATAACTTTCACAGTTTCATCGCAACTGCACAAAAAGATAGGTATTTACGTAGTATCGTAACAATCACGAACTCCATTAATAACTCGCCTAGTTGGCAACCCCGAATTTCCAATGTGTCATTCGCGCTGAATTGGCAACCATGTGCTCCGTTTCAAAAAATGTCGCCAATAAGTTGTGATAATACGTAAATATACCAAAAGATGTTATTGGCTCAATGGGAACTAAATTATGTTAATGGGTATTAATTAACAGAGTGAATTAACTCTATAAAATGATTTTCTCAATTGAACCTGACGTTTTTGGTTGCAGAACTGCATTGAGAAGACTAAAGTTATTTGTTTCAAATTTCATTTGAATCCATGGTAGATTAGAATAGGTTGGGGAGGGGGTGCTTGGCGATTTAAATTTCTTTTGGCTAGAGAAATAGTTCGCAAAGTTACTTCAATTAGCGATAGGTGTTTTTGGCGACCGGATTAGATAGCCAAACTATCTATGACATCTAGATAAAATCGCCAAATTCAAAGCCCCCCCCTCCTAATCTACACTTGAACTAGGGGCGGCTCTAGGGCCGGACAAACCGGATCTATGTCCAGGGCGGCATTTGGACCAAATTTTAAAAATACTTTTTTTTGTTATGGAAAATTTGGAAGAATTTAAAGTACACTATAAGGAAAAATATTCAAAACGATATAATTTCTCTTTTATATGAAAATATTAAATTATACATTGTTCATAAAATTAAACCAGCTAAATATTATTCGATAATTTTAGATTGGGCCCCTGATGCCAGCAAAATCGAACAAATGACATTTATGATAAGGTATACATGTATTGAGAAATCTAATTCTAACAAAGTTATCATTAAAACTAAAGCCGTTTTTTTGTTTCCTTCCAGTTGAAAGATTAACTGGAAGAGAACTTTCAAATTTAAAAGTTGAGAAACTTAAAAAAAAAATTAGGGCTAAATTTGCTAGATATGCGGGGGCAGACCTTCAACAGTGGAGTGAATATGAAAGGCGAGCAATCAAGGGCTCAATTTAAAATAAGAACATGAAATCCGCGAACAATCTATGCGCCATGTAGTAGCCACTCTTTAAATTGGGACTAGGGTTTGCAGCCCCGGAATCCCGAAATCCCGGGATTTAATTTTTATCTGAATTATATTTTGAAAATTTTTTCAACGTATTGTGCATCATACATTAAATAAGATACATTTAATGTATCTTATTTACTTCTTTTGTACTGTATATGGTTAATGTTAGTTTTCTTACATGTTGAACCTTGAAAGGGTTCGAGGCGAGTGTGTATGTTAAACCGTGAAATTTCATATGTTTTCTCTTATTTTCATCTGTAACTTTCTCCCCATCGTGAATAGGGTCAGAAAATGGACATTTCTCCCACCCCCAGGATGTCTGGTGTCAGCTAACTTGGAAAGAGGCATTTAGAATTTTTGGAAAATATCTAGTAGGGTTTTCAGCCCCAGGATCCCAGAATTTCTAAGCCCCGGGATCTTGGAATTCCGAAACCCCTGGATCTCGGTGTTTTTTCTAATCCGGAAATCCCGGGATAAAACTAACTAATTCCGGGATTTAATTTTTGTCTGAATTATATTTTAAAAAATTTTTCTCATAAAATTTTCCTAAGAATATAATTTAAAAAAAATTTATATCCTGTTTATGAAATATGTACATAGAATTTTTTTGCGCAACTATAAGTACTATATGTAAGAAAATATATATGCACAGTATGTGGATGAACGTCGCAAAGATCTAAGTGGCTCACTGCAATGCTTACACAAAATTATATGCCTGCGTTTCTCAAATTGTGGGGCGCGCCTCCTTAGGGGGGCGTGATAACTCTACGAGGGGGGCGTGAGCATAATGAAAAGTCAAAAACATATTATTTAAAAAAAATTATTAATTTACTGAAAGTAAACAAAATGCATTCAGACATAATAAAAAATTAAATTTACATTTACTCTTATAAATGTATCTGTACTGTTCAATGTATTTTATAATTAATTTAAGAAAACCAAATTAAGAGAAAAAGTTTAATAATTACCATTAACCCCATGGGCTTTTCATATATAAAATTGTATACAAAAATTAACACTTTTCTTGATAATTTGTGCTGTTCATAAATAATCTCTTAACTGTCGATTAAAAGTTAAACGAATCGCTCCCCGATGCCTTCGTTTTCCACGTAAGAGCACGTATGTGATGTATTGGGAGGTATGGAAGAAAAGGAATAAAAATAAGCAAATTCTCCGAAATAAGTAAATCTTTCGGAAACACTGTCATAGAGAGTCCTTTTATTGCATACCAAAGCCTTTGGAGTAATTTTAAGGATATCAGTGCACAGAAAAGATCATACTTCGGAAAGATGCATATATACGTCCGCGGAATGTAACGCACGAGTTTGGCGAGACGTATATATACGCCGGTGGCACTCAAGAGGTTAAAGTCTTATTGTAGCTATAGCATCAAAGTATAGTATTATTGAATTCTATCCATTGTATTTGTATGGAAGGAGGGTGCTATGAAAATTATGATTGAATATTGGGACGCAAATATTGAAAGTTTGAGAAGCACTTATATAAGCAACATCACAAGAAGAGATTTTATCACAGTTCCTTCTTCAATTAAACGCCGTTATAATTAATAGCTGACCTGCAGTGAAGACTTAAGACACTTCAAATCCCATTGCATTACTAACAGCTCATGCAACTAGATCTTCAATTTCAAATGAGGTGACACTTGAAATTGATTCACATTCTAATTCAATAACTGGATCAATTTATATTCAAAAACCATTAAGTGTAGCAGAAGAACTAAATAAAGTTATCAAAGAGGTATATGCATCAATGCAGTCTATTAGATTTGAGATATTGTCATCAAAAATTCAAAAAGAAATGTCTCTTTTTTTGAAAATAGAGGGAGACGTGGTGACTACCTGAAAATAACTTACCCCTATTTTAATGATGATAATACCTACTAGTAAAGAATTCAAACGTGCATTTTTCCATGGCAGGACAATTTGTAACAAAAATAAAAAGCCGTTCCAACGATGAAAAGGCTTGAGGAGCTGTGTTTTTAAAAGCTTATTTACAAAAACACAAGAAATGAAGAAATGCTTTTTTAAAAATTTCATTATGTACTATTTTTATTTGTTTTTCGTGATGAATTAATTTTTTTATTTGTTTTATTAAAATAATATTAAATCAATTTTTAATTATATTTTCAGTTTTATTATGCAATTTCATCTACGCTAATATGTAAGTTTTTTTAATAAATAGTCAAATCCTAATCCCGGGATTTGGATAATGAAATCCTGGGATTGAAAATATGACACGGGATTGCAAATCCTAATTTGAATGTAATTGACATGGCAAAAGCATCCGTAGAAGCCTGTACTTTTTTTTAAATATATATATAGTTCAAAACAATTCCCCCCCCCCCCCATCAACTGTTCGTTGGGTTATATTATCAAAATGGATAAAGGGCATAAAACTTTAAAGCCACTTAGTATAAATAGCTGGGAAAGCTGAATAGAGGCTATGAAATCCTTATCAATTGGGAGGTATTTATGTTGCTTAGTTTTTATAATAATGCTGAAATTGACAACTCTATAAGAGATGAGGCCTCTGGATTATTAAATTCTACTTAACAATTCAAGTTCCTATGGCCATCATTATTTGGTATAAAATCTTTAATTGCATTAAAATCCAATAAGCAAGCTAGTGCAAACAAAATATTACGATCTACCATCTACTATGGAACTCTCAAGAAATTGTAAAGATTTTTTAAAGATGTAACTTTTGATAAAACGTACTGTGATGCAAAAGAACTGAGATTGATATCTCCGCTAACTTTGAGGCTTCCATCACAGAGTTCGATGGAAAAATGTGAATTTTAATTATGAAGCACAAAATGATTCGATGGAATATCCTAAATTAAAATTCAAGATAGAGTATTATTTGTTTACATTGGACGAAGCAGTTTATGCTTTGGAATGCAGATTTAATTTAATGAGTACTGACAGTAATTGTTTTCAATTTTTGTACAATATATATGATTTAACAGATAGCCTTAAAACTTTGATTAATTAAAAACTGTAAAAATTTGGAAATGATGTTGACCGACGGAGAATCATTGGACGTAAACGCGCTTGATTGAGCAAATAAGTTAATGTCAATATAGCAGGCAAAAATTAATAAATAAAAAAAAAAAAGCCCAATTGAAGTTTTAAAATTTATTTCTGTTTTAGAATTTGCTTCAAATCTTGTTATTGCATTTATTTTACTTTCTTTGCTAATACGTTTTGCAAGTGTAGATATTAGTTTCTTAAAATTAAAATTAATAAAAAAATTCTTACAGTTCACAAATTCTAAAGATAGATTAAATGGCTTAGCTTGGCTATCGAACGTGAAATAGCTGAACAAATTGATCAGAAAGTTTTCAGAAGTAAAAGTCAGAAGAAAAAAAAACAGTGTTAATTTTTTATGTGTTTTTGTTTTAGTTTTTAATATATATATACACACAGTATCTGGCCAAAAGTATCCGGACACCCCTTAAAAAAGTGGTTCTGGCGAGTGACGCAATTTATACGTAATTGAAAGCTATAAAAGTGTTGGTTATTCCTATGGTCACCTATCAGAAATTGATAGAAAGTCTTCCCAAACGTATGCAGGCTGTCCTCCATGCAAAAGGGGGACCAACATCATATTAATATGTGCCTCAGGACGCCCTACCACTGGGTAACCGGATACTTTTGGCCAGATAGTGTGTATATATATATATATTACAAAAATATACAAAAATAGTAATATACCTAAGATAGCTATAGTCAGGATAGAATAGATTTAGCCACAGAAATACTAGAGCAAACTCCTAGCCTTAGGAACCAGGAATGCAGGTTTAAACAATGTTTTTCGGCCAGCCAACCTTCACCTGAATTTGCCAATACTCTGGGCCATAGGGAAAGCAAGAAATTTTCTAGAGAAGTTTAACTATCATTATAGATAAAACCATAATCTATTAATGTAAAACGATAATATTATAGCCTATAATAATTACTAAAATATTTAAAATCAAAGTTAAACTATTAGATAAAGACTTACCACGTGACTCCTATTCCCCTCATATTCCCCGGCTATGGAAAATAACAGTATCACATAAAATTATTAAGTTTTGATAAAATAGCATTAATACTATATATACACATTTGAAAACTCTATATTTTATTTTAAAATTTATAGAAAATAAGGGTACCACGTAGACATATACAATTAAATTTTAAGAAAACATCAAATTGTTAATTTATGTAGATTGAGGTGCCATCTATAGATAAACTGTACAATTAATAACATATTTTTATTTAACTGTTAGGTAACTTTTTATAAATTTTGGAGGGTATCCGTGTTCCATACAATGTTTAATAAAGTTATTAAGATTTAAATATATATTAAATTTATCACTAACTAATACGTTATTACGATAAATATAATTGAAAATAATATTTCTATAGATTGATATAGTTGGAATTCCAGTAAGGCACTTTAAGAATGTTAAAATTAAAATAATCTCTTTTATCATAAATATTGCTACGTAATTTATAGTCCTTAATACACAATGATACATCCAAGTAATTAGTTTTAACTGGATTACTATTAATTTTAATTAACTTTAAATATTTAATGAAAATTAATAATGGGGTTAAAATTATTATTTTTACCAAGAATAATTAGGTCATCTATGTATCTAAATATGTAATAATCATTATTAATAATATAATTATTTTCGTAAAAGTGTAAATATAAATTAGCCAAACTATTGCTAGCAGGACCACCTAGCGGCAAAACTTTGGTTTGTTTGTACAGAGAACCATTAAAATTAATGTAGTTTTCTTTTAAGACTAAATTTATTAGAGTTCTAAATATTTGTAAATTAATATTAAGGTTATAATTTCTATGATTATCTAAAATTACCCTAATTATATCATTGATATTAATGGAATTAAAAAGATCTTCAGAGTCATAACTATAAACTGAATAAATATTTTTATTTTTAAAAAAAATCTATAATTTCTTTACTATTTTTAATTATAGCTTTATTACATTGCTTATTGATAAATTCTTGTATAATATTATGCAGCATTTTACCTTCAGCAGTGATATAAGTTTTAAAACCATTTGTTACTGTTCTAAATTTAACAGGATTTTTATGAAATTTAGGTGTTAAAAATATATATGGAAACTTAATCTTATGAATGGAAACACCCAATTTTCTATATATAGCAGTAATTCGATTAGTAATTTCTTTATCTAACAAGTCCAATCTTTTAAAAGATACAATGTTTAAAAAGTGTTCATTATAATGTGCATGTATCTATATTCAGAAATATTGTTATTAATTACACACTACGCAATAAATTTCTAGTTTCTAATAAATCAGAAAAAATAAAAAACTATGAACATTTTACTAAATACTGTTTAATTCAAAACTACCCAATTAATTTTATTAATAGATATTTAAATAAAGAAATTCTAAATAGTAAGGACTAAATTTCCATAGTTTTAACAGGTTAATATTATAGATTTATTATTCTTCCTAGATAGTTTTAAATACCCCCGATTTCTAGTTTTAGATAAAATTACTTTTTTAAAAATTTATTATAACTTTTAAATCATATTAGAGTCTATAAGATAATGATAGTATGTTTACAATTCTTATTTTATTATTTCTATTCTTTTCATACTTTTGCTAAGTGCTATTTTTCAGCCATTGCTTTGTTTTGAAATTGTATTTGGGTCTAGAATCTGGCAATAACTTGTTTATTGTACTCAGATTTAGCGCGGGCTCTGCATTTCTGTATGCAATTTTTAGGTAAGTTACCTTTTTCTCATAATGGACTTAGATTTCCTATTTATTATTTTCAATTGGTTTTTGCTCGGTATTATTAACAGAAAGGGGGAAGGTTGGCTGGCCAAAAAACATGTCCAACCCCACTTTTATACATAGAATTTTTTTTTTTTTTGTATACAAGCTGTCCTAAGTCAGCAATGTTGATAATACTGTAGCATCCATTCTTTTATATTTTTATATTTTACTCTGTTATTTCAATTTTTCAGATCTTCTTTTAAATTCTGTTGTCTGGTTATCTAGCAATTGCTATTCTTTTGATAGATTTCTAGAGCTCTGGTAGCTCCTGTTGTTGTTGTTGTTGTCTTGTCCTTCCCGCGGGGAAGGAATGAAAGTTGCCATTGCCTGTGAGACAGGTTGGACTTCTTAACGATAGATGGCGACACCACCTATCTCCACCTCCATAATTTTGGCATGGAACTGAAGGGGAGGGAAATATTCTCCAGCCCCCTGCACTCTTTGTTTCTGCTGTGACCGCCCACAAGACTTTCGGACCCACTTATTTAACAAGCACACGTACTCCGTCTATACTCGGTGGTATTTAGTGGCATCGGGCATCGAACCCAGGGCCTCCGGTCTGGAATCCGATGCTCTAACCACTTGGCTACCCACGGCCCTTCAGGCTATTAGTTGTTTTGATGTGATGTACTTTTTCAGTTCCATACTTTGGAATATTTTTGTTCCATTTGATTTGTGAAACCTGATCTCAGTTATTTTGCTTCGAGATATTCTGTTTTGCGATATATTGTTTTAGGAAAAGGTATAAAATGAATCACAGGTTTGGTGGTTCAAATTACACAGTATGTAATACTATTGGTAATAAGGTGAACTCCTATAAGACTAGAACTTTCTGGAATTCAAATTTTATAAGTCATAAATAACTTCCAAATTATAAATATGAGAGCAATATCTCCAGAATAAACATAATCATAATTATATTCCTTTTCCTTTAAACCTACATGAACAAATTAACTTCCACAATAATATTTAGAAATATGATACTATACAAGTTCAACACATAAATTATTTTCGTTATAATAATTGCAATAATAATAGATGTAAAACTAGTCCAATGTTAAACATAGAACAATATGACAATGCATCTAATTTTTTCTTATTTAAGGCCTTCCATTACATTTATATGTTAATAGTAAATATTGTAATTTTAAATACATTGGCCAAACAAGCAACACTATCAATATTCGCTTAAACCTGCATAGATCAAATACCAAAAATTACATACATAATAATAATAATTCTAAAATTGAAATAAAGCACTTTCATTTACATCTCTTTGAAAATATTAATATATTTCTATTCTTAGAATAGTACCACAAGTTAAAAATAGACTGTGGTGGGAGAACCACTTCATTAAAAAATATTTTAACACTATATATCCTTATGGTTTGAATACCATACACTTTGGTAAAAATGTGTTACTTAGCATTCAACAAAATGATAACAAAGAATATTTTTATAATAGTGATAATGTAATAAAAGTTAAACGAATTAAAAGAGGCAAAAGGAAGAAAAGAAATAGCAAACTACCAGTTGAGATTGTTTTTAAAATTAATGATCTCTGTAGCAACTTTGAAAAGTCTTTTAACATTAAACATATTAAATATTTCCTGTTCGGTTTGAACAAAAAAGAAATTAAGTATACTAAAGTTATCCTCAATAAGAATGATTTCCAAGACTGCCATGCCTTACATATTATTAAGGATATTATTAATTTTCTCATTCATAAATTCAATATAAAAGATAAAGATCTAGTAAATAGTACTACTGAGTATTGTACAATTTTGTTCATGAATAAATCTTATAATAACATTAATTTTTCAAAGATATTTAATAAGTATGTACATAGCTTACCTATCAATAATGTTTGCATTAATAAATTATAGTTTTTTAAAAAAAACTAAAAAACACGCTTTTATACTGAATTGAACTAAAAAGTTAAAAAATAATTCTTAATAAAGAATAAAATGATTACGAGAAAATGAATGTCATTGGGGTAAAGCGTGGGGTGCTTTGTACTACATTTTTACACTAATTCAGATTTTCGGAATAGAAGTTAGAAATTATAACAATTGATACATTTATAGAACACCCCCACGCTTTTACCCCAATGACATTCATTTTCTCGTAAATCATTATATTCTTTATTAAGAATTATTTTTTAACTTTTTAGTTCAATTCAGTATAAAAGCGTGTTTTTTAGTTTTTTTTTTAAAACTATAATTTATTTTTCATTTTTTAGTTCGAACTACAATAAAAGCATGTTTTTTAAGTTATCATTTATTCATTGTTGAATTTATCCTTGAGTTTGATATTGGAAGCTGGAATTACGTGGCTGTGGAATTAGTCTTGCTCTTCAATGGAAAAATTATTAACGGGTCTCAAGTGTATTTATTCTCTCCGTTTCGAGGCTTCGGATGAGTCCCGTATCGTTATATTAGATTCCGTCTCTTCTGAACAGGTCAAATAAATAAAAGTGTGTTAAGAAGGAAAAATTCGAATCAAAATTTTTTTTAATGTACCATGTTTTTATAACAGACTAAAAATTATAAAATTCCTCCTTTTCGTTTTTGTTTTCTTTTTTCACATTTTCATGCACTGTCATCCACTTCTGAGCTATGGTCCAAATTTCAAGTCTCTAGCTCCTCGGAAAGTCACCCAGTTTAAAATCAATTACAAAATTCCACCCAGATAGACATTAAAGAAAGCGAGTTAACAAAAGCATGATAATATTAAGTGTCAATCCTGTTATCCCCATTTAAACGTATTGTTTTAATGTTAATTTGTATCATCACTTCTAAACGTATTACTTTATAAAAATAAAAAAAATATTTAGTAGTTGGAACGTAAATTATTTTTTTCACATACACGAGGCTTTTTTTAATTTTAATTTTCAGAAAAATGTTTAGATTATGGTAAAAAATTGCTAACACACCCACCCTTCACTTTCTCAGATACAGAACACTTTTTTTGTTTGTTTTATTTCTATTAACCGCAAGTGTTTTTTATTCCTGCATATAATTAGCTTTAAATTCAAAACACTCGCTTCAGGGTTAGACCTTATTCTTTTAGTCGCTAAATCTGAAATTAGTCGCCAAATCTGGAAACGATGTATGAAATTAGTCGCCATATCTGAAAATGGTATATGGAACTAGTCGCCAAATTTAAAAATGATATATGCAATAAGTTGCCAAATCCGGAAGGGGTACATGAAATTGTCGCCAAATCTAATTATCCTTATTCCTGACGATCCTGAAAAGGACAATGGAACAAAATTATGAAATTATTGTATTGTCATCGGTCCTTGACAAGTGTGCGAAATTTCGAATGAATTCGATATTTTTAAATGGGTAAAAATCGAGTTCTAAGATTCCGTTACATGCAAGTGAAACTTATAAAAGCGTGTTAAAAAGGCTTTTAAGTATAATAAAAAAATTGGTAGCTTAATTTTTAACTACAATAATATTAATGATTTGCAAAATAATAACTTTGTTTGCAGTTGTAAGGATTATCCTGATTTTATAAACGATCATCACAAACATGTTGTAACAGGCAATTTAAATATTGTTGAAGAGAATACTCTTAAGCAGATTATGTCCAAAGGTAGCTGTAGTCTAGCTGTAGATTAATGATCTCCAATAATAATAATGCCATTAAAAACAAATTTCTAAAGATATTTGAACTTTATTACTAAATTAGCAATTAAATACAGTTTTCCTATTGAAGCTTTTAATGAATTTAAATGCAATGTTTTAAAAGAGTTACTGAAAAATAACTTTAAAACTGATTGTGAATTAATTTACAAAATATTAAACATCAGATTGCAGAACTGCAAAAGAATTTCATTATTGTTTATGTCGATAAAGTTCCGGGTAATTATGCAAGTATTTGCAAGTGGTTGTATGCTGATATGCTAAATAGACATTTTCATAATAATTATGTTTTTAAAAAATCTAATTCTAGCAATAGAGAAATTTTTAATCGAATTTCTGCTTTTTATAAAAAACTAGATTTACGCATTTCGGATATTAAATTCCCTCATATTTTCCTAACTCCAAAATTTCATAAAAATCCTATGAAAAATTTAGAATTATAACGAACGGCTTTAAAGCATATATTACACTTCCGGGTAGATAGCTACAAAAGATTATTCAATCTACATTAGACAGAATTGATAATTCGACTATAGTTAAGAATAGTTTAGATATCATTAAGTATATGCAAGGTAAAAAAATTATCTCTATTCACGCCTATGACTTTGAAGATTTATTTAATTCCATAGATATTGGGGACATGGTTAAAATTCTCAAAATAGCCTATAACACAAATATTCTTTGAATAAACTAATTAATTATGATAAATATCTTTCTATTATTCCTCTAGTACTAAATGAAAATTATATTTTTCACAATAACTCTTATTATCAGCAAATTAAAGGTCTTCCACAAGGAGGTCCTGCTAGTAACTGTTTAGCCAATATTTATTTGCACTTTTATGAATATGATAGCATTGGTTTCGATTCTTGTTACTTTTTTAGATACATAGATGACTTAATCATCTTTAGTAATATAGTAAATTATGTTCCTAGTTTTAAATATTATCCACAATATCTGAAAATATTAAAAACCAAATATAATACTGAGTCTGCAAATTTTTTAGACCTACAATTAAATGTTAAGAATAATATACTAATTAGTAATATTTTTGATTAAAGAGACTCTTTTGATTTTAACATTATTAAAATGCCTTTTTGGAGCAGTAAACTACACCTATCTATTTTTAGAAATATTATCTTAAATTAAAAAAAAGAAACAACGATTTAGTCACAGATAATAATGTTAAACAAAATAATTATAAGCTGTTCTGCAATAATTGCTTGGAATACAATTATCCAAGTAAATTCATTTTTAAATATATTTCTAAGTTATCTCTCTAATTCTCCTTTTTATTGCTAATTATTATTTTTTTCTCCTGTTTTTTTTATTTTCAATTTGTTTTTGTTTGATTAGTTTAATTACAATAAAACTACCTAGGTGGCGCCACTAATTTTTGTTTCTGGTGTTACCAACTTAACACGTAATTTTTAACATCACTTAGCATGGTTGCGTTCGATTTTAGTGGTTTTTTCCCCGCCTTCTTGTGAATTGCATTTTTTAACGTAAGTTTTTTTTTTTAAAAATTGTTTTATTTATTTTTATCTTGTTAAAATTTCATTTCCTTTCATATTTTATATTAATTTTATTATATTTTTCTGTCGGTTGCAAATTACACGTGGTTGGTTTTAGGCCTAACTTTTCAATTTGGTTATGTTTTTCTATTATGTTTAAAATTTCTGCTGAACGGGGAAGTGTTGGATCCGTAAAATATATTTAACCCTAATTTTGCTGGTCCTAATTCAGCAACAGCTTTAGAAATCATAATAGGTCTTCATTTTATTCCATTGACTCTTCTGGTTTCTTACATTTTAAAGGTCTAACTCTGTTTCATGCTATACATATGCTTAGTTAATTCTAGTACAATATATTTTTCCATCATTTTTTATATTGTGTTTCTTGAAATCTGGTTTTAATTTTCTAGTTTTGTTAGTGGTATAATTTAGTACAATCAATTTTATTATACTGAGTATTTTTTTCATTTTATGATGATGATGATATATATATATATATTTATATATATATATATGTTACCGGCAAAGTATGAAATCCGGCATTCTATAGAATGCCTAAATGTAACCGGCAATGTATGAAATGATTCTTATTTCACACATTCTACAGAATGCCTAATGAGAAACTGGCAAAGTATGAAATACTATATCTCTGATTCGTTTCAAATATTGCGTGGCAAGACGCGAAACTCTTAACACGTGTCTCAGGCTCAGAGTTTGTTAGTAGTAGAATTGCTGTTTGTTCGGAAATGTCGAAATACTCAATTTTACTTAAACTTGTTCAACAAAAAATTGGTTTTTTCCCTGTGCTACCTGAAAATGAAGGAGCAAGCTATAGTGTTGGAGAAGGAGTCATGGTCTATAGCAGGGTCGGCAACCTATGTCACATGTGGCACGCGGTACAATTTTCAGTGGCACTTTGCACTACTAAACAAACTGCTCTAGAGTGTGGTTCGATGAATAATTTTGGTAGATTGATTTGTGACACACAACAGCTAAGAGGTTGTCGACCCATGGTCTATAGACATGAAAGAACTATTCGACGACTAGTTGCCCAAAATTCGAGTTGATGCTGTAAAAAAAAGTTTTTTCTTAACTGAAATTACTTACTAGAAGTTAATAACTGATACACAAAATGCCTACTAAGAAGGCACTCGGGGACTATTGGTTGCTGAATAGTTATGATGTGATGTTTGTGGAAAATAAAAGTAAACTCATTTAACTTGTTAAAGAAGGCGTCAGTACTGTTAAACAGTGGTCTCCAACCCCTAGTTCGTGGATCAAAGGGTATTGGGCCACTCAAAGAGCATTAAATTATTTCCATTTTATTTACTGGAGTGTATTTTTCTCGTGTTTGTGCGACTTTCCATGGAAATCGCTTTATATTTTATATAAAATAATTTCATATTTATTTTTTGGTGCAACTGAATTTTATTCTGAAGGCATGTTTAAGTACAATTAAATTATAAAATCAAAACAATTTAAAATATAAATAATCAACGTTCAACCCTCAGCGGGCCGCCGTAAAAATATCAAACGTTGACCGGTCTGCAAGATCACAGTAGCTCTTCCCAACATTGTTAACAGTATTACGTCATGGATTCTTTTTTTCTCCAATGGGGCTGCAGATTAGTATTTTTTACTATTTGCAGAGCTAGTACATTCTCCAGGGGCTGATATCCCTTTTTAGTGCAGCATCATGTAGGCCAGGCATGTCAAACACGCGGCCTGTGGGCCACATGCGGGTACATAAGTTGCGGCCCGCGAAGACATTTCACAAAATTAATTATATTTTACAAAATCAAGGTTTATAAGGGGGTTTTTTATTTTGAAATTCACATTTCCGTTAAATTTTTAAAAATTTACAGCATATTACCTATTATCTATTCTTGTTTTTTTTTTTTTTAAATTATATTTAATTATAGAAATAACCTTTAAATGCAAGTTATTTTTAATATTTTATTAACTTTTTTTCTCATTTTATTTCCCTGCAATAAATGTTATAGAGATCGCATTACAATTCATCGTGTGTGCGGCTTTTATTTCTCTTTGAAGACTCTAATCTACGAGAGACAATAGCGTGACATCAGAAGCAGTTGAAGTATTATTTTTTTTTTAAATTTAAAAACCCTAAGGATTGCCAAGACAAAATGTAGTGCTTACTCAATAGTTTGTTAATAAAAGTGGATTTTGGTTTTCAGTCATATTAAACTAAAAATTTGTTTAATAAAAACATAATCAAACGTCAAGAACAGAGTAAGAAAATGTGAACTGACGATGAGTATCGTAATTTTCAAGAAAAATGGGAACTGCAATATTTTTATACCCAAAACAAGAATAAAATATTGTGCCTGACATGTAAACACTATAATTCGGTTGCTAAGGAATATAATTTTAAAAGGTATATGGCACAAATCTAAAAAACTGTCACAAATATGTTACGAAACTTTGTGAAGACGGTTGTTGGAATTGAAATCAGCTCTTAAAAAAAGGAAAAAATGTATTTACTATATTTGTTGAGAGAGGAAGTGAGAGTGAATATTAACTTCGCACTGTTCAGCTACTCGAGGGTGTTTGGAGACGGACCATGGTTAAGTGACGAGGTCGGCACATGGGCTGGCACCCTCTCTCCTAATTTCCACACCACACCAATGGGAGGATGTTTTAACCTCAACATATTTAACGTGCATCAGCTTCATTGGTACAAGGCTCGAACTCATATGACTCGACCTTGTATAACCTCGACCTCATATGTTCGTTACCTTGTGTGACCGCTATGCTACTGCAGCCACCTAAATTTGTTGAAGACAATACAACTGCAGTAAAAACTAGTTATATATTGTCACTTTTTTTAATCGTAAGCACAAATCGAAACCATTTACTAAAGAAGAATTTATTAGTGAATACTTAATTTAAGAGGAGGAATTTCCGTATTTACTCGAATCTAAGCTGCACTTTTTTCCAATGTTAATGCTGCTGAAAATCAGGCGCGGCTTAGAATCGAAGGGAAAGAAATTTTTTGGATAGGGTATTTAGAGCAATTACGGGGGCATGCATGTGATTAAAAGTTAATAATACTGATAAAATAAACAATTATTCCTTTCTCATTAGTTCTTATTCTAAATTTCTTTTAATTTCGTAAAATTTGATATCGATAAATCCTCTTACACTATTTTTCATTTTTCACAAAAATTTTTTGAGAATTTGGGGTGCAGTTAGAATTGGATGGCGGCTTAGATTCGTAAGAAAAAACGGTGTTATGTCCAGCACAAACAAAAAAAATTTAGATGTATAAGTTTAAGTCGAAATTCTGTAACCAGCACAGGTGATGAAATAGTCGTGAACTGGAGTCAATTCGAGTCCTGTATTGTGCATAATACATATTTTTGATGCATTTAAAGAAGTTTTGAGACAAAGTGTTCCTTGGGGGGGGGGGGGAGTTGATTTGTCTTGCAACGGATAGCGCCCCTACCGTGACCAGTATTACTAAAGAAGAAGTGAAATTAAAAGAAACAACCAAACAACATGATAATTTTAAATATTTTCATTGTATCATTTCATAGCAAGTACTGTTCTTGGGTATGAACTTGGATATATTGGACATATTTTAAAGTAGTTAGTAAAATTGTAACTATATTTCAGCATGTAGACTTTAGCATCGTCGATTTGCTTCATTTCTGGAAGATATAGAATGTGAATTTATCAGTCAACCATATTATTCGAAAGTTTAATGGATTTTGAGTCATTAAGTGTTAAAATGATTTTTTTCATTTTATGGATAAAATTATTTTTTTGGATTTCGTAAAATTTGATATCGATAAATCCTTTTACACTATTTTTCATTTTTCACAAAAATTTTTTGAGAATTTGGGGTGCAGTTAGATGGCGGCTTAGATTCGTAAGAAAAAACGGTGTTATATGTCCAGCACAAACAAAAAAAATTTAGATGTATAAGTTTAAGTCGAGATTCTGTAACCAGCACAGGTGATGAAATAGTCGTGAACTGAGTCAATTCGAGTCCTGTATTGTGCATAATACATATTTTTGATGCATTTAAAGAAGTTTTGAGACAAAGTGTTCCTTGGGGGGAAAAAGTTGATTTGTCTTGCAACGGATAGCGCCCCTACCGTGACCAGTATTACTAAAGAAGCAGCGAAATTAAAAGAAACAATCAAACAATGATAATTTTAAATATTTTCATTGTATCATTTCATAGCAACTACTGTTCTTGGGTATGGACTTGGATATATTGGACATATTTTAAAGTAGTTAGTAAAATTGTAACTATATTTCAGCATGTAGACTTTAGCATCGTCGATTTGCTTCATTTCTGGAACATATAGAATGTGAATTTATCAGTCAACCATATTATTCGAAAGTTTAATGGATTTCGAGTCATAAAGTGTTAAAACGATTTTTTTTTCATTTTGTGGATAAAATTATTTTTTTGGAAGCAAAGAAAAAAAAATTATGAATGTGCTGAAATAACAGATGAGAAAATATGAAAGAAGAAAAAGATATTGAAATATAAAAGATGAGAAAAGATAAAAGAGGTAAAAGATGCTGAATAAAAGATGAAAGAAGAAAAAGATTCTGAATTAAAAGATTAACTATCAAATGTGAAAACCCCTGGCTATCTCAGTTGATCTTACAAGTCAACTTAAGTTTCAAAGCTAAAATTCTTTTGTTACAATGCTATTTGATATCAACGCTTTTAAACAAAAATTATTACATACATAAAGAGAAAATTTCTCACTTTGAAAGCTTTCAAAATTTATTGATTAAATCACTTAAATCAAAATTTACAGAATATTCTCACCAAATTAAATTGTTAGAGATGGAATTCGATCGAATATTTTCTAAACTTTAATAATTTTGAATTACAATTTAATTTTTAACTTCACATCTATCTATCGATATTGAAATTGTTGATGAAAACTTACAAATAGAATTAATTGAAATCTGTTGTGATTCTTTGCTGAGGCAAAAATGTTTGTAAGTTGAAACTCTAGATTTGTTTGCATATTCATCTGTAGATCGGTTTCTTAAAATTTTATCATTTGTTGCAAGTAAAATGAATGGCTATGTTTGGAAGCATTTATTTATGCGAGAAACTTTTTCTTCAAACAAAAATTCTGAAAGGTCAAGATTAAATGATAAACATTTATCATCATTTCTTAAAAATTACATCATCTCCATATGTTCAACCAAGTTTTGACGACTTGCCTTGAGAGAAAACAAACGATGTTAAATATCTTATAAAAGAAATATTAAATTGTATTTACGTATTACAGCTTTTATTTTTGTTTTTTGAATAAAACAATATAAAACATGTATAGTTTAAAAAATAAAAGGAAATATTAAACGATTATGTATGTATAATATGTAATACATTGATTTGTATAAATAAGAATATAATCATTCTAAAAACCCTGTTTAATTAATTTTTTGAACATGGAAAACATGCGACCCTCAACTTAATATAAAATAGTTCATGTGGCCCGTGATATCAAATGAGTTTGACATGCCTGATGTAGGCGATACCAATTGCCGCCGGTAATTTTGACACCCAGTTTCCTTCCCTGAGGGAGGTACCTTAGCTCTGACGATGCGAACTTGTTGTAGGAATTTAATTTTGTCAAGAGCTAAATTAAATTCTGGATTCTGGGGATGTGATAGAGTTCTGAAACAACTTTCAACTAAATACAAAAATGTTACACGTTATGATGTTGTACTGAACATCTATTTTTGTGAACCCTGCCTGAAAAAAGAAACATAAAAATTGAAAATTTGAACAAGATAAATATATATATAGAGAGAGAATTAATAGTAGGAATTGAAAAAGGACAGAACTTCCAAATAATTTCTAAAATTGAAGTAGAATTATCTTTTACTCTCTCGTAACCCCTCTGAAGTGATTTACACAAAACCCATTTTTAGAAGATCACTACACAATAAAATAAACATGCTAGCCAAATTTAAAGTATAAATTTTACTGATCAAAACGAATTTATTTATCAATAAGCTCTAGTAACTACCTTTGATAGTCGATTCCTGTAATCCTCGTTCAATCTCCCGTTCAATTCAACAACAGAGGCATGCATACCAAATTTCATTACTGAAGGTCTTGTTATTTGAAAAAGGATATTTTTTTATCAATACACCACTCAAAAGATTCCTTCTCCCTCAGAGGAGTCAATTTCCGTAAAATCCTTTCTTAGCGAATTTCCAGTCAACAAATGTAACATGCAAATTAAATTTCATTACGGTACGTTGTAAATAGACAACGATTTTTTTTTATAAATAAGTCCCGGAAAATCCCCGCTCCCCCTCCCTCCAATAGGAGTCAATTTCCGTAAAATCCGTTCTCTGTGGATCTGTATTCAACTAAACAAAACATGCCAACAAAATTTCACGTCTATTCGTTTGAAAGTTCAAAAACGGTAATATTTATTTATAACGCCCCTTAAGCCCTCGCAACGACTTTTCGGATCGATATTCAAAACTCTTTTTATAGCGGAACTCTACTCCATGAAAAAAACGGGCCTACCAAATTTCTAGTATGTAGATCTTATAGTTTAAGAACGGAAATATTTATATATGACGCTCCTTAAGCCCTCGGGGGTTAAGGGCAAAATTGAACCCCCTGGGGTTCAATTTTTGTAAAAACTCTTGTGTAGCGAATCTTAACTTTATAAACGGAAAAGGCCTACCAAATTTCAAACTTGTAGGTTCAATAGTTCAAAAACGGGAATACTTATCTATAACACCGCTTAAGCCCCGCAACGCCCCTATGCCAAACCCCTTGTGTAGCGGACCTCTAATCCTTGAAAGAAATATGCCTATCAAGTTTTAAGTTTGTAGGTTTAATAGCTCAAAAACGGGAATATTTATTCCTAACACCCCTTAGGGGTATTGCTCCCTCTTAGGGGTTAATGTTACTGACTCAGAAATTTTCGCGGGCATGCGTCCAACCATTTCCCAAAGTTTCTTCGCAATCAATCGGATGAGCGACTTAGGAAGGCATGAGAGACTCAAAGACACACACATTCATATTTTTATTGATATAGATTTTGTTTTCCTTAAAGAAAGAAAAAAATTTTTTGGTACAACTTTTTAATTTTCCTTTACGCATTTTGAATAATATTTTTTTAATGGCAGTCTCATTATTTTGTCAGAGAATAACTTATGTACTTTTAGGAATGTAAGTCATTGATATATAATATCCTTATCATAACCCTTTCATACTTTGCCTAAATAACTTTAGGCATTCTATACAATGCATAGGCAAAGTACGTAATAAATCTCATATTTCATACTTTGCCTAAAAACGTCCGGCATTGTATAGAATGCCGGTATTTCATACTTTGTCGGTAGCATATATATATATATATATATGTACTATTAGCTCCCTTTTTCTTCGCCAGGAATATTCAAGTTTTATGGGTGTGCATTTATGAACAATATTTATCTTTTTTAGTAATAGTTTTTTTTTCACTTTGGGGAGAGGGGCGGCATTTTTCATTTCTGTCCGGGGCGGCAAAATTGCTAGAGCCGGCCCTGCTTGAACCGAATCCATTCATCAGTTCCAGAGCTCAGAAAAACACAGTAATCACAAGAATATACAGAACAAACAATTCAGCCCTTTCTTAACAATTAACATCACAGGATAAACGGAATTTTCAGAATTGTAAGCTAGTATATAGACCTGTAACAATTTTCATAAGTGTAAATTTTGGTCCGTATATTTCTTGAACTATTATAGGGGAATTGAAGTGAATGTGGAGGTTTGTTTGACATTGGCGATTCAAATACGAATAAAAAAAAAGTTGTAATTAATTATTACTATTTTTTTTTACAATTATACTTGAATGCTTTGTGAACTTAAAAATATTTGAAAAGTTTCTTCTTATTTTTAGAATGAGGGGAAAAAATTAAATTACCAATAGTTTGGAGTAAATATTTGCGTATAGTATTGAGTAGAAAATTTTCCATCATTTAATATCAATTACAATGACTTTCAGTGAATATTAGAGTACTCATTTTTAAAGGCATCAAAACTTGTGAATACTTTCAAGCAAATTTTAAGATAAGAAATTAGATGAAAACAAGAACCAAAAAATGAGAATTTTTTTTTAGAACTTACACAATTTAGTTACATTTGAGTCATTAGTATTACTATCAACTTTTACTCAGCTACGATGAGATTATTTATTAATGTCTCACCCACAGTGGCATAACATACACCTCCCGCATTGCGGGGGGAGGGAGCCTAACTGACGCCAAGTATATATACCCTTTGTAAGATCCGGCTTGGGGCCAAATGCCTGACTTTGCAGGGGGGGGGGGCCTAATCATCTCCGTTACGTCACTGCTCACCCAGAAGGTATACAAGGGCTATCGGCGGAGGACTTTTGGCACAGCAGTTAGAGCATCCAAAAAATTCCCTGTCCTCACAAGTTTAAATGAGCAGTAAAGGTTGTTGCCCAGTGCATGGTGTTCTACAATGGTGGTACATCTGATTTGATCTTATCAATGGAAAATTGATCCAATCATCCATTATGGCTAAGGAAGGACATGTCCCTTCTTAAATTCCCCATTTTTGTAAACAAAAATTATAAATTATACAATTTAAGAGTTTTGCCAAAGAATGGACCTTTAAAAAACTACATATAGCAATATAAACTATAAACTGGAATAATTGAATGTACTTTTCACTAAATAAATACAGGGATGTCTTAAGGCCCAGGCCTCGTTTTGTTTTCGGCTCTTTCTTAATAAGATCATTATCCGGATAGTTTTAATGGTCAAATACTATTTCTGTCAGTGGTGTAATGGAGAATATTAGGCCCCCTCCCTGCAAAGTCAGGTTTCGCGCACCAAGCCCAATTACGTACTTGGGGTCAGTCAGGTTTTGGGCCACCCGCAATGCAGGGGAGTACGTTACGCCACTGATTTTCGCACATATTCTCCAAAAAGAGAATTTTAAACTGCATATCAAATAGCAAAAGTGGTAAGACTATTATTATGTGATGACCGTTGTCCACGTCAAGACCTAGGCCTAATACCATTAACAATCATTCAACTCATTTAGTCGAAATGCAGCCATCGGTCGAGCCGGTTTGTGCCTAGGTTTTTGGGACTGTGAGTCGTGCACATTTGTTTCAAATTACCGTTTGAAACGAGTATTTGACAATGCATGCTATATACTGTTTTCTAAGGTACAGCCTATTATTCCATGGGGGCCCAGGGCCTCAAAGAGTTAAGACGTCCATGAATAAATGCATACAAATTATGGCTTCACTTTCTTAAAAAAGTTTGATTTCAAGCTACCTCAACAATAACAATTTTTTTTTTTAACTTTTGGAGACTTAAGTATTAAAAAAAAGTCTAAAAAAGCTACATATTTGAGAATGTTAATTTTTCTTTGAGGTATATTAGAATAATTATAGCATTTGGTTAGTTTTTTAAAAATATGGTTTTTTTTCTTTTTGCAGGTATTTTCCTTATGTTTCTTCTAATGAATTACTTTCAGTGTCATACAGAAATGTAATACGGTAAGAAATATGATACAGTATAAGTATATATTAAAAAAAGTCCTAGGAAATACTCAAGAGAAATTCAGAATGGGTACATAAAAAAGTTTTTAGTGTGTTAAGATAGATTTGTGAACGATGTAAATTGTATCCAACATAGGATTAGGCTTTACTGTAGTTAAATGGATAACATGTTGCCAAAAGTAATGAATTTCTAACCTTGAAATTATATTGAATGTATTAAAAATCTTAAAATTTAGTGTAAAATAATTATTTTAAAGCAGTTTTAACAACTTTTTCATCAAGATATTTTATATAGAAGAACATGCAATATTCATTGTTCTGCATAAGCTATATAAGGAGAATCGAGAGCATGAGATACAATTTCAAAATTAATGTAAAAAAATTACACCATGTAACTAAGCATATCATTGTGAATATTATCTCTTCAATAAGTGAACAATTTATTTTTACTGTGATACAGTAGAAGGTGTCATTCATTATTTGACTAAATTCTATGAATTCAGAGTAAATTGATTTTTTTGAAATCCTACCATATACTTTTGTTGATGATATCTTCTTACAATGAAATTATTTTTTTAATATTAATAGTAGAGATTCAGAAACATGTCAAATAATCAAGCATTGTTTTATATTTCAATACAGGATCCATTTCTCACAGACCATGAATTGATTGTTTTATTCCACAAAAGCAAAGGAAAAACAAAATGTAACTAATCTTCTAATTGATTCGAATTAAATTGAAGAATTAAATGTTCAAACCTTAAAACCACTGCATTCAGATATGGTTCGATAGTTGTCTGGTGTACTTGTATTTTACCACTCTTTTTAAGAGTCAAGGAAAAATTTTCTTTAAAAACACTCATAAACACTGACTGGTTGCTCTCGAAAACTTGGATCTCAACTGATAATTTTTAATACCAGTGATGGAACATGTCATTTTGTTTCACACACTTTCAATACACTTGAAAAATGTTACATGTCAGCTCGGTGGGATAGGGACTTGCTTTGTAAGCCTAAGGTTACGAATTCAATTGCGGCTGGAGTTGATAAATTTTCTGGACGCAAAAATTGTAAGCACGCATGTCATATGATTTGTATGCCATGTAAAAGATCCCTTGAGTATCAATTTGGCTCTGGGACTCTCAACAAAAATAAATCATGGCAATAATTAGCGTATTGCGAGAGTTTTTTTAAAATTAATTAAAAATTTGGTAGCGAGAGCTGCCGCTATGAAATGGCTCTCCCATTTGGAAACTTGCAGCGTCTGTTGTTGTTGTCGTGTCCTTCCCGCAGGGAAGGAATGAAAGTTGCCATTGCCTGTGAGACACAGGTTAGACTTCTTAACGATAGATGGCGACACCACCTATCTCCACCTCCACAATTTTGGCACGGAACTGAAGGGGAGGGAAATATTCTCCAGCCCCCTGCACTCGTGGTTTCTGCTGTGACCGCCCACAAGACTTTCGGACCCACTGATTTAACGAGCACATACTCCGTCTATACTCGGTGGTATTTAATGGCATCGGGCATCGAACCCAGGCCCTCGAGTCTGGAGTCCGATGCTCTAACCACTAGGCTACCCACGGCCCCACTTGCAGCGTCTGCAAAAGCTTAGTTGCCAATGTGCAGCCCATGAAAAAAATGTTACATTTGTCACAGTACAACCTTTATCAAGCAATATATGATTTGTATTTTTTTTCCTTTTCTCAGTTCCTTACTTTAATAAGCTTCTTGATCACACATTCCTTTTTACTTCTTTATAGTTCTTTCAATTATATGATCATCAATTCTTACATTCAACACCATCTAAGGGGTCAGCACTCAGTTAAAAAGTGATCCTATCAAAATGGATACAATTTCAAAATATAAATAACATTCTTAAATGCTATCAAAAGTTTCCTGTATTATCTATCAATCAACAAATAAGGTTTTCTGCACGCTCCATAGGATACCAGGGCATAAGTAAGTGAACAAAATAAACAACATAATAGCATGTAAACTCATAACTATTTTAATATATGTTTTAAATCTACACATATATATAAGGAATAAACACATACAGTTATAAAAATATATTGACAGTTAAAGAGAGAGAAAGATAACAGCAGCAAGACAAAAGAAATTCAAAGTCCATAGCACTTATTCATAAAAATTAGTATTAATTTTTATACATGATGTGGACATTTCAATATACAAGAACAGTAGACATGATTTCAGAGTTTAAGTCAAGGAAAAAATACACCTCATACGATATGTAATTTCAATACAATAAGATCGAAATAAGCATACAGTACATCATTTCAGTTTTAGTAATTATAGATTTATCGGTCAAGATTAGAGTCAGTCGATCCTTCAGCATTACATTCAGCAGATACTTTTGCTAGGACATCTGATTCTAAAAGATGCTGTAATTCTTCATATGTTACTCCATTTTTTTCTGGAAATAATTTTTTCTAAAAAGGAAAATAATACATTAAATGAAATAATTTATGGCATATAAAAGCACCAGTAATGTAATTATAGAAAGTAGGACCCTTTTATTTTTCCAATAAAGCAATATTGAAAGAGTAATAATTAAAATTAAAGCAATTTAAGTACAACCATTTTGATTGCATATTTAACAAACTAATATACATGTGAAAAATATAAGCACCACATTAATAAAGAAAAAGTGGAAAGCTTAAAATATATTATGTTTTATACAGTGTAAATTTAAGGAGAGGGATTGAGCTTTCTTTCTCCATAGATCAACTTTTTTAATTTTTTGCAAAAAGATCACACTTTGGCACTTCCATCTATGTGTGGATTTTTTAAAATAAATATACTTCTCCCGTTGAAGAAGTCAGTGTACACCACATATTACATCAACATTAAATGTGCATTGCATGGCAAAATATGGCTTGATATGCTGCAGTTTTATTGAAAGTTTGCATTACAAATTAAGTAACAATATAGACTTTTGGAAAGGTTTGGAAATCAGTATTTCATGAAGATTTTAAAATGTCTTCCTAGAAAATAAATCAGTTAAAGGTAATCGGTACATTAAAGAATAAACTGAATTAAAATAGATTGCTATGCTGATATTTATGGAGTGGAAAGAAAATTTACACACATAACGGGATCGGCAACCTATGGCACGTAGAGCAATTCTCAGTGACGCTCTATAAAGTTATAAGATCAAATTAAGTCTCTTTGTCTCTCTTCTCTATGCCTCAAGCATAAAGACTACTGCTTACTTTCAATTCTTTGCCATAAAATGATTCTGCTGAATTTGCTTGTGAGTAGTCTGTGAGATTTATGTAAAAAAAACAACAACCCACTCCTTGTTTAAAGGTAACACATTCTTAGCATTGATAATTCAATTAAAATAAAAACGATTGTATAATACTTGTAAAATGAAGCATCACTCATTACTGCAGCTTGAAAAAAATCTTCAGAGTTATTGAAAGTAAAGTTTACAAAATTATGAACAAATCTTGAAAATAACTACAGATAAATTGAAAGTTATTTTAAATTGCTGTACGGTCATTGCTGAAGTGCTTTACATGTATGAAGAAAATTGAATGTGCTCTGTTTCTACTTTTGATTTTGCATACATATGAGAACAAAATTTTTTTTATATGAAATATATTTTGAGACCACAAAGCTGTTTAACAGCTGAACATTCAGAATCATGTGTCAAATAGAAATTCCCAAATTATATCCCTGATATTGCAATATTAAGTAGAGCTTTGCTGGGACAAGATTCCCATTCAGATTTTAATTTTTTATTCCACTATATTGCAAGAATACTTATACTTCATGCTTATTTCATATTTTAGTGAATATTCTTAAAATATGTATAATATATATACGATTAAAATTGTTATTTATGTTGAAGGAATAGTTATATTTAATGTTGTTTATTTTCAAGTAATAAATATCTTTAAATGATGCATAATTAATATATAATAAAACTCTAAATCTGTATTTTTGACCTCTGTTCCCTAACTTTGCATGCATTGCCTCAGTTTTAAATATTTCCTTCTGTGTGGCACCCTGAGTCATATCGGTAGAGCAGTTTGGTGCATCATAGCTATAAGGTTGCTGACCCCTGATCTATAACTTTACCACGTGAACAGGAAAAGAATTTTTTAAACAAATATTTTGTCAATACTACTTTAATTTTTATACAGTGCTGATTTATTTTTTAAAAGTAGTCTGCACTTTTACTACAATCTAGCATAATAAGAGCACTAAAAAACATACTATAAAAGTATAGCGATCACTGACAAAAATACGTGAAATAAATCAATATTTTTTAAAAGTTAAGAATATGGGTTTGGGGAAGAATTCCTCTATTCATAATATATTTTAGTCCTTGTAGTATAAAAATTTTTATTTTGTAAAAACATTTGAAATAAAGATTCATTATTATTACTTAAGGATAAAAGGTAAAATTGGTATAAATAGTTGGGATAGATTTGTTAAGAATAGGTAATTGCCCCTATCTAGTTTACTTTTATCTGGATACAATAACAGATATTCACAAGCATCAAAGATATTTGAACAATGATTTAAAATTTTTTTCATTGATGTGGATATTAGGTTGAACAGCACTTGTTATTATCGTAAACACCTTAGAACTAAGTTAGTGAAATTTTTGTAGGAGAAAAATAATGAATGTTTATAAAGTAAAAACTTATCTATAGCATGCAAAGTTGTTTATAACATTGAAGATCAAATCTGATTATGAATTACTGTTATTGACAAGCAATCATGAAATAAACTTTTTTTTGACTTCCACAGAGTAGATAAAGAGTGTGAGGAGACTCTATTAATCAACAGCATCTCTCAATGTCATTTTTTATTTTAAGGTATAAGAAATAAACTTTTCTTGTATTAAAAAAAAGCATTTATATATACATGCTTGTAAAATTCATGATCAGGAATTGGATGCTGTTTTATTTTAAGTACATTTTATTGATTAAATTCCTACTATTTCTAGTTCTAAGTAGTTCACTTTGGGCAAAGCAAGTAGTGAGTGTGGAAGTTAAGTTGCGCAAGAGCCAATTTCACCTGAACTGTACCACTCCACGTGTTTGGGTAAAGATATTCTAATGGGAAAATGAAACAGAAGAGATTTAAGATAAGGTATTGAATATAAAGTGAACATCTGACGTGAAGCTAATAAGGTACATTATGATTTTATATCAATATGTTTAATGGTTCCAAAAATTATAAGTGGGTTTGTAATTTGAAATTTTTTACATGCAAATGTATTTTTTCTTCTTAATACACCAAACAGAAATAAGAATGGCACATTAAAAAAAGTATTTGAAATGTGAAAAAAGTATGTTTGAAATCTAACTAGTCCCTTAAATCATATCATATTTGCCAAATTGTTTATATGATAATTAATACCATTTTGAAGGATTTAGACTAAAACAAATTACCATTATAAATCAAATGATGACAAAAAATAAACCTATGGATCCTTTTCTTATAGTTTTTACACACATATGAATCCTTATATTCATCAGAAGATCCATTTCTCAGTCTCTTTCCTTTTTGTAAATAATATATTGACGACTTAACATTCTGACTAACAAATTAATCAATCACTAAAACCTTCGCACCTTGATCAGTTGAATCCATTCTATATTAGGGATAAAGAAGATATGGATTTCCTCATAATCATCATCATCATCATTTATGGTGCAAGAGCCCAGGATGGGCCAAGATCTTCTGAACCAGATGTTTCCAATTACTTCTATAAGTACCCAAACTAATCAAATTCTTAGTTTTAAGGACCTCTACATTTATCCATTGAAGTTTAGGTTCTCCCCTTCTTCTAGTGAGTTGGTTGAACAAAAAAAGATTTTTTTAGACTATTACTGATGTTCTCGTGAAAAGCATACCCAGCTTATTTTAATGTAATGAACAACATAATTTTTTTTAACATTTTGTATAATTTGATGTAGCATTTTCTACTCCAGATATCCTCTACCTGGATTTCTTTAAAAACACTTCACTAAACACAACATTCAATCCCCCTCCCTGCAAATTTCTTCTCCCTTCAAGATCATAATTCAGCTCCCCAAAGCATAAATCAGGATTGCACAGATTGTGTTCCAGTTGAGTGATACCTTTATCTTTCTAAGTAAAATTCCAGATCTAAGTAAATGCTTTAATCCATATAAAGCTTTATCAGAAGCAGCAATTTTTCTCTTTATTTCAGGTCAGATATCCTTGTTTTTGTTAAATACTAATCATATATAAATGAATTCTGTAACTGTTTCAAATTTATAACTTCCCAATTAAAATAGGAGTTGAGGCTGTAAGAGTTTCCACAATAGTAATCATATATTTAGTTATATCTTAGTTAATAATAAGCCCACTGGTTTAGCCATCTCTTAATACTTCTATTAGATAAGAACATGGATTTGGTTCCTTATTAATAGTGTTTTGTTTTTTAATTACATATTTCTCCCTAGATTTATTATTCTACTGATTACATCTTAACATTTATATCATGATAGAATTTTTTTCAACATGATAAATTGCAATTTGAATAATTGACACAACCTTCGTTTATTACGAGCTTTAAAGTATTAGAAAATGTGGTAACATTCCAGTTTAGTTCTTACCTTTCCAAAAGAGAAAAAATAGGTACCAAATTCCACTAACAGTTTGAGTTTATGTATAAGACTTCTATCCACAATACATCAAATAATTTCCAAGGCAACAAATTAAGGTGTGTACTATAATAAGATTCAGCTGAAAATGCAAACTGAATTACTTTCAAATGATCTTCATGCCCCAATTTTAAGTAAATTGGATAAAAATACCACATATCTGCAACTATTTATAATAATTTTAAAAAAATAATAATAATCTGGGTATACTGATTGATATCCCAAAAGTAATTACAATTTTACTGACTCTTTATACGAGGGCAAGTCGGAAAATAAGTTTCCCCTGTTGACTGTGGTCAGAAATGTGTAAGTCAAAACAAAGAATGAAACATTAAAGATAAGACATCTCTTTATTTTGCCAAATAAGTACCAAGTACATTGAGACATTTGTCATACTGTTTAATAAGCTTCAAAAAGCCCTCCAGGAAAAATTCAGGGCTTTGCATATGGAAGACACATTTAACGGCTATGGGTGGAAGATGACACAGCAGGTGAACGCGCAAGACACCAATACACCATTGGGTAGAGGTCGACAGAGATCAAGCAGATGGTGCTGTTGCAGTGCCTGTGCAAAGTGGAGACCAGCTTCTCAGTCTGATCCTGGTAGGCATGGAGAGAAAGTGTGTTTTGAATTCATGGTCAAATGAGGAAGTGAGAGCAGTTATCCATTATGAATGGGCACATGGAGTATTAGGAACAGAAATTCATGGCTCAGAACTGGCTCATGGAAGTCTATGGGCCAGATGTGATGATGAAATAAATGGTACAGAGATGGTGCCACCAATTCAGTGATGGAAATCAGCAAGTGCAGGACATACCGAGACCTGGACGGCTGTGCACAACAACTAGAGATGAAAATGTGAGGAAGGTGGATGACATGATTAAAGTGAACTGGCATATCATCAATGAAGTAGTGGAATCAGATATGAGCAAGCTCACAAGATCATCAACAACATTCTTGGATACAGGAAAGTGTCAGAACGATGGGTGCCCTGACACACACACACAACTGACCCTGACACACATGGAACAATGCATAACGGTCAGCCTGGAACACCTTATGTGTTACCATGAAAATGGCAATGACTTTCTGGTTCTGAAAGTGATGGGGGATGGATCATGGGTCCACCATTTCATGCCCGAAATGAAGGCCTCATCTATAGAGTGAAAACATCCATCATCATCTGTCCGAAAGAAGTAAAAAACAACTCCCTCTTCAGGTAAAGTGCTCCTCTTAGTTTTCTGGGACACCCATAGAGCTATGTTTCTGGACTTTTTGGCGGTTGGAAACATCAATGTTCTTCGGTACTGTGACACCATGTCGAAACAGAAAGAGGAAATTCAGAAAAAGTGGCCAGGGCTTCTCAGATCTAGCGTTCTGTTGTTGAATGACAATGCAAGACCACACTCAGTGACAGCAACGCAAAACCCCATATTGCAAATTTTGGTTGGGAGCACCTACACCATCTGCCATACAGTCCTGATCTTACAGCAAGTGACTTTCATCTATTTCCATCATTGAAAATTTTTTTCACTGGAAGGCGCTTTGGAAGCAATGCTGAAGTCAAACAAGCTGTTAAACGCTTCTTCTGTATGCAAAGCTCTTGAGTTTTTCTTGGAGGTTTTTTTAAGTTTATCAAGTGGTATGACAAAAGTCTCAATGTACTTGATACTTATGTGGAAAAATAAAGTTATATCTTATCTTTAATGTCCCATTCTATGTTTTGACTTTCATACACAACTCTGGTCACAGTCGGCAAGGGAAACTTATTTTCTAACTGACCCTTGCATGATACTATACATGTAATGATTTTTATTATGTTTGATATATTTTTCCCCCTCCACAGTCTATACAAGAAAGTCAAATTGTAAAATGAATCAGTAAAGTAGACCTTTTTCCAAACATGTTTGTTCAATTTTCTAATGTGATCAACCTACAGAGATTCCACTATTTAAAAAAAAAATCACTAAATGAACATTGTTTAAAAATTTGGTTTAATTAAAATTTTTTGTTTGAATTGCAATGATATTTCCTACACAACAAAATATACTTTTGCCAACGTTTTCATTAAAACATAGAATGAAGAAATCAGAAATTTCAAGTTGTAAAGTCCCATTTTGTGTGTGTGACATTATTTTAAGTTACTTTATAGCCATTTTAATAAGTTCCTTCTTTGGCAGAATAAAAAAACTCTAAGAAATTCAACTAAGATTTCTATCTTAATCAATAGTGAATTCTTTGAATTTCAGGAAATCATTATTTGATGTATAGTTAAGAAACTGCATAAAAATTCTTGATTAAAGTTAGGCTTTCAACAAATACAGTCAAAAGACTAGACCAAAAAATAAAGTGTTAAAAGCAAAAATAATGCATACAATATTTCAATATCTTTTTTGTCAACAAGAGAAAAAGAAAGGAGATAACTGATAAAAAGCAAAATTGGGAAGTTTTATAAATACGGACAAAAAGTACAAAATAAAATTTACTTCAACATAAGATACTGAAACTTCTTTGTCACCCTCTGAAGAGTCGATGGCGCACAACTGCTCAGCTGAAGATGAAATTAACCGACTCATGTAATCATCTCTTGCTTTCTGTAGTACTGTTATCATATCTTTAGATGTAAGATTTTTATTTAATCCTTTTACTTTGGATAATCTTGTTTCTAGAAGAAGAATATTTCATTCATTTAAATAATAAATTTTAAAATTTCAGAGGAAAAATTATTGAATTAAATTGTACTAAAAAATAAAAATCAAACTGATAAAATTTAATTTTTTTCTGCTTTATATAAATCCAAGACTTAAAAAGTAGTTCTTAATATTATATTGAACTATAGAATCCTATCTTATAAACAAATAATTTTATTTACATAAATACTACAACAGCTATTGATGTTTGACATTTTAGGAAAGATTTGAATTGCTTGTGATTAGCAGGTATTCAGTCTAAGCAACACAGTCAGAAAGGAATTCCTTTACAGGTCAATTATTATGCACATTTACTTCTACCGTTGTTAGTTACAACTTATGGGAGAGGAATTCCCACATTAAT
Organism: Trichonephila clavata; assembly: GCA_019973975.1. Taxonomy (NCBI): domain Eukaryota; kingdom Metazoa; phylum Arthropoda; class Arachnida; order Araneae; family Nephilidae; genus Trichonephila; species Trichonephila clavata. The sequence continues at coordinate 78,956 of BMAO01035927.1, read as the reverse complement.
TAGTGAGAAGATAGAAAAAAAAAGATTTTTATGAGGGGAAAAGAAAAGGTGCCAATAGAAGGAACATCATTCCCATTCTATTTTAAAAAATAACTCTAGACCAGGTTTAGGTGAATAATCGTCTGCAAAGAGTTTTTTTTGTGTGTGGTCTGCTAAGATAGTTGAGAAATCCACTTTGAAAGAAGATCTCTTTCCTGTGTGAGATCAAAGATTGATCTTGTATTTTTCACTGGTAGGAAAACAGAATTCCTTTATTAGGAAAACAAAGTTACAACAAGTGTTTCTACTAAGAGGTCATTTTCAAAATTTGGAGGAGGAGGCCACAAGATTTCAAGATTGTAAGAAAACTGAGTCTAAACTAAATTTGCTCTGTTACCCCATTGCTGCATATATTGATATAGCACCAGAGGAGTTCTCAGCTTGAACTTATTGACTTGTAGTCAGATCACAGTGTGAAGGAAATGTTTAATGTTATGACACTGACTTTTACAAGTACTTGCCAGAAGAAAAATTTTGATGAATGAAGAAAGTAGCTGGGGGTTTCTTTATATTTTAGTCACAACATAAACTTGTGAGTAGTTTTTTTTGAATGAGGATCAACAAGAGTAAATATAGATACAAGTACAATAAGATGACATAAACTTGCAGGTTATCATGAGAATTTAAACAAGCAATCTCCTTCCTGATTAAAAAAAAAAGAAACGAGCCTTACATTAGTCGCATATGATGTGTAACATCTGACATATTATCGTGGTAAATATGCAGTAGTAACTTAAATCCTGAAAAAAATGAATCAGCTATGATTGGAAATAATTTTCTATTGAATAATTATATCTTTAATGCAAATTTTATTTAATTAACACAAGGAGTAATGCAATTTTTTATCAAAAAAATTATTCTTGTTCCATTTGGGAAAGAGCAGAGACTTGTGATAACTATGGTGTAGTAGCTAGCTGAGGACCTTGTCAGATAGGTTACATAGATGGGCCATGATTATTCAGAGTGTGACATTAAAAAAACCTTAGAGTTATTGCGATTTTAAAACAGTTAAATAAAATAGTAGTGGGCATCGTATCTCATCATCGTATCATATATCTCGTGATATGACGTAAAACTATCACTAACCTAGCTCAATTCCAAAAGGGGGGCAAAATTTTTACCCAACTCCATAGGAATAACATGGGATATTTTAGTGCCGAAGCAAGACCTACCAAACGAGGGCTAAGAGGATAAATGGATGGGTCTCGCCCAGTATCACTAAAGACAAGCCGTATAGAGGAGTGATGCAAGTTAAATCTGTTGAGAGCTCAAACGTCCTTCCATTGGTGTGGTAGTTAGGAGAGGGGGAAACAGCTCAGGTGTTGTCCTCGTCACTTGACCATGGTTCAAAATTATGAGATCTGTCACCAAAAGCCCTCATGTAGCTGAACAGTACAACATTAATATTCACTCACCCGAGTGGATTGAGAGGCTCAGGTGTCAATTTATTGGCAAAATGCTGTCCAGGAGGGGGGGGGCACCTAGGGATGTTGAGTCCTTGTACTTCCTAACCTAACAGGTAGTATTATCGATCCCCCTAATATCAATCCCATATCATCCAATAAATGGCACCATAGGACTAGCATAGGGATTGATATTTTAGTGTGTTAGCTCTCTCCTGCCCAAAACAGGTCATCATTAGTAAAAAAACTATAAAGGGGAGGGGGACAGGCCAAGTCGATCGACACCACAGTGCGAGGTCACTGTTCAAATCAAATAGTGCACGCTTTCCCGGTTTCCTGTTATGCATTTCCGTCCATTTTCACGAAATCACTACCACAAATATCCAGCAACTGAGAGGAAAGATATTACACATTAAAAATTGTAGAAAAGTATGACAGGGTACATTTGTTTCATTAAACTGATTCTAAAATTAAACGTGCATGTGCAGCTATACATAATATGCAATTAGCACAATACATAAATTGCATAAAACTGTCCCTATTTTACTTAGCACATTATTATTATTTTTAATAATGAATGCAATCATTTTAAAAAGGTGCAGCCCCCTGTAGTACCCTCAGCTTCCACAATGTGGCCTGTGAGCCAATACAAGTTGCTCACCATTGTCCCAATACTATATTTCAATCAAATATTCAAGGCAGTATTTTTCTAAAAATATATGGAAAAAATAGAAATAATTTTAAGGAAAAATAGCTTACCTTTTTAAGCCATGTTTAATATGGATAAAAATAACAAACAGAAAAGGTTTTACAATAAAGTATCTATGGTAACTACAGGAAATAGAACAATATTCAACTCTGATCAAATATATCTTGTAAAAAGATACTTATACTTTAATGCAGATATCCATATAAGTACACAGTACTAAAATCCCTTAACAGTTTAAAGACGTTTTTTCAATGATGACAATTGAAATCTGACTCTTCAATATATTTAATAGAAGGTATAAATATTTTAATGAAGTTTAAATAAACAAATCTCTAAAATTTTAGATATTTCTGATTCATTTCCCTTATTTTTCAAACTTTAGGATTATGCATTGGATACTCAAAGCATTTAAAATAAGCCGTATCTTTCAAAAGAAATAAATAAAACACACTTACTACTATATACATTTAATTGCAATTAAGAATAAAATTTCAACACTACAGAATTTAAAAATAAATATAGTTACAACTGAATTTGCCCATTATATGTATGGAATAAAAAACGTATAAATATTTATGGAAGAGATCATGCAAAAACTTTTACTTAATTATTATTTACGGAATAATTATGGGAATACGATGTTTTATTTAAGATTAATTTTTGATTCAATCCTTAATTTATTCATAAATAGAAAAGTTTTGTAAGATGAATTAAAGAGATTTTGAATTTATTTTCAAGCATTATAATATAAAGATTTTAGTAATTTTTCCAAATAGATTTAAAAAATCATAAGTTACTCCTGTTATTCTATAAAAAATAATTTTCATAATTCATGGAGAATTTTCTTCGTCTTATAGCATATGATAACAGTGTAAAACAACAACAGTATATGAGCACCAATATAAAAACATTTCAAAATATTTCTGTTTTACTATCGATAGAAAAATCATTTAGCTTTAAGACGCCTACCATCGGATATATCTACATACACAGTATTGCTTCAAATGAACCAAAAAAGTAGATATGAATTTCTGTAAAGATAAAGCTACCTGAACGTTGATTCAAATAATATTATTTCCAAATTCTTAATAAAACAACATCATTAACAATTTAATGAGTTTGCTTGATGCTATTACCTAGTTTTCGAAGGTAATGATCAGAATCAGGTAAATGACTAAAACCAGAAGGCATTTGATTTAATTCTTTCATTGCTTTTGAAACTTCAGTTTGTTCTTGCATGTTATGTAAGTCCACTTGAAGAAAATTTGTGGATAAATAATACAAGAAGGATTGTGTTTGTGTATGGATTGAGCTTTTGTTTACAGTTGTAGGAGACGGCTTTTAATGAGATCACTTCATTTCAAAACTTTCTCAAACGATTAGAAAATAAACAAAGCTTTTTAATTATTTTCTAAAAATGTGACAGTAATTATGAAAAAACAAACGATAAAATAATTATAGAAAAATATATTTTAGATTCACTGAAAAAATACAGGTGACATAGAAATGAATGTGACAAACTAATTGATTTATAGAATATCAGAAATTATTAAATTTAAAGTCTTAAAGTTATATGAATTTAGAAAAATATTTATCTTTATTGATTACATAGCGTAACAATCTAAAGTTTTGATTGACAAAAAAAAAAAAAAAGTTGCTAAGCAATAAGCATTGAAGTGAAATGATATTAAAATATTTGTTGAAAGAGAGCCTTTATTTATAAAAAATATTTTTTAAACCATCGTGTTTGTTTGTCTAATTTATATAAAGTTTATGGCTTCATCTTTATCACAACAGCATTCTACTGTAGGAGATGATGCTGTTGATGCAATGGACAAATTTATAAATGAAAGTGGTTGTGCAGATATGCATTATAAGCTGCAGGTATAATAAGTGTTTTTCACAAATATCATCTGTAGGATTATAAAATTTTTCAGTGTTGTGTGTGACATTCCCCCCTTAGTGTTTTTATAAATTTCATCTGTACATCATGGATTTGAATATACCATTACCTAGCGCTGCACCATCGGAAGCTTTATTTTCAAACTTTATCGCAGAAGTGAAAGAAATTGAAAAAAGAGACTCTGTTCTTACCCCCAAACAACAGATTGATCGTTTATTACGTCCTGGAAGTACGTATTTTAATTTAAATCCTTTTGAAGTCCTTCAACTGGAACCTGAGACATCCATCGAAGATTTAAAAAAGCAGTACCGACGATTGTCGATTTTGGTGCATCCTGATAAGAATCCCAACGATAGAGACAGAGCTCAACAGGCGTTCGATATTGTTAATAAAGCTTACAAGTGTTTAGAAGATGACACTCAGCGGGCAAAAGCTTTGGAAATAGTTGAAGAAGCCAAAGGTCGTACTGATATGATGATTGAAGAGAAGAGAAAGAAGCAGAAAAAGGCCGGAAAAGGTACAAAAGTAGACGAAGATGATCCTGTTAAGTACAAGCATGCAATTTATGTTTTAACAATGAAGTTATTTGCTGATTTGGAACGGAAACGACGACAGACAGAGGAACGTAACATGGAGGATAGGAAACGAAAAAGGGAAACTGAAATTGAAGAAGAGGAGAAGAAGAAAATTGATAAAGAATGGCAAAAGAATTATGAAGAAAGCAGAGATAATAGAATAAACAGCTGGAAAGCATTCCAGTCTAACACTAAATCTAAGAAGAAAGTGAAAGAATTTCGCCCTCCAAAGCATAAAGCTGAAACTCGTTGAATAGTAAAAACTTTTGTGCAAGCATTTGTTGCATGTTTTATCCAAACCATGATTACATCTAGCGTGGGGCATTTCTTGAAAGTGTGAGGTTTTTATTTTCAATCGAGATTAATTTACTCTATTGGAAACTTAGGGGAGGGAGAAAAAGGATTAATCTTATTAAAGAAGAGATCTTCATTTTTGTAAAGTAAGATGGTTTTTAAGACTTCCTCCTTATTGTACGTCATAATGAACTATACTTTGTCTATATCAAATGTGGGTATTTCTAGGTTTAAGTATAAACTTCACATATGGACCTTAATAAATATGACCAGTGTTGTAGCCTTGACCATATTACACTCATAAAATATTTGCTTGAAATGTATTTTAATTTTTTTATAATTCATAGTAAATTCAGAAGGGAAAGAGGAAATCCTCATGCTTACCTATGCAGTTTGTAGTGCCATGGAAGTTGTTTATATTCACACAATTCATCAAATTAAAATGTAATGGACTGTCAATTTAAGCTAGAATAAAATATTGCTGCAAATATTGTGTGCTATTTTTATTTTCATATTTTAATTACTTATTAGGCTCAATTATGTGGCATACAAAAATATGAAATTTTATTTTCAGGAGTGTTATGCTGAAACCAAAGATTGGAGAAAATGCCAACAGGAAGTAAAAGATTTTCGAAATTGCATGTATCCAACAAATAAAGAAAACAAGTCATCAAAGAGAACTTAAAAATTGAAACATTTTATATAGCTTAATATTTGTATTTCAGGTAATTAATGTGTGAATAATCTGGCATGTCATTTTTCTTAAAGTGGCTATATTTATTATAATAAAGGTGTAAATAAAAGGTTTGTACTTTTTTAAAAAAAATTATTTTAAAGAATTCTGTTTATGATTTTTCTTAGTGTACTAATTTGGAATCTTGAAACAAGAAAAAAAAAAATATTTACTTTGAAAAAATTTAGAATGTAGGTAAAAAAAAAAAACTTACTAAATTTTAATGGTTTTGTGAAATTTGATGCTCATTTCCTTGTTTATTCAAGGCAAAAAAAAATTTAATTTCTACTATTTTATTGAATTAAATGCTTTTTTTCCATATTTGATAGTCTAAAGTTTTCTTTCCAACTAAGACAACTAGAGCAAAAATATATCTCAACAGTTTATGTTAGTCAAAAGTATGTCTTTATTAAGTGCATGTTAATTGTAATATCCTAATGCATTTTTAAGTCTAATGGAGAGAAAAAAACAAACAAATTGAGATTGTATCTAGATAATATAAATGTTCAACTCCTTTAAAAAAAATATGCTCCATTTTTGAATAGAGTTAAGGTGCATTTTGTTCATTATTTACTGATAAAAATTTTCAGCTCTTAAATATTCTTATGATTGTGTTTTGTAATACACCATTCTATGTTATATTTTTCCCTTCATATAATTTTCTGTAAATGAGAAGGTAAATTAAAATTTATGAATTCCTTTGTCTAACATCAATAAGTGTAGGTATTTGAAGCAAAAAGATGTTAGAAAATTAATTTTACAAACAATTTGATTTATTTTTATTATCTAATCACGAAATTGTAAATCCAAAAAGTACAAAATATCACTAAAGGATTTTGAAAATTTTAATTATATTATAATAATTACATAAAGGTTGAATTACACAACCTTAATATGAGTTTTTTTGCTATTAAATATTTAGATATTGAATTGTAGCTAAAAGCTTGTGTTATGTTTATGTTACACTTTAAAGCTGCACAAAGGCGATGAACCTCGTAATTTGGAACCATGGTCATGTGATGAGGATGACACCTGAACTGGCACTTTGCTCTCCTAATTTCCACACCAACAGTAGGACATTTCAGTCTCAACATATTTGACCCAACAGCCCGCTCTATGCAGTGGGTCTTCAGCGGCACTAAGCATGAATTCCTGTCACAGCAGTTGTGAGTCTGTTGTCTTGACCACCAGGCTACCATGGCCACTAAAAACTTGATAAAAAAGGAGTAAAATTGTAGAAAGTTGTGTGAATTAATTTTATGTTTCTTGAAAGAATGTTAGACATTGCAATAGTGATTTACTTTCATGAGATTAGTTGAATTTAAAATAGGATGCTCTCTATTAAAACAAATTATTAAAAATTTGTTCTGATTGCATGTATACTGAGTAATACTTTAAAGTTCGCTCATTAAATATATATTTGGAGGTACTTATTATTTTCACTTTAGAAGTATACAATCAAATTTGGAGACTCGTGGTCTAAAGCATTGAATGGATCATGAACAATTATCTGAAGGAATAATAAGTTAATATATGATTTTATTTAAAATTCTGATTTAATTTTCTGAGCAATATTGCAATGAACAAAATTTAATTTCATAAACCTATGCAGAATGGAAGATAATATGGGCATGTATTTAATTTTTAAAAATCTAAAGTAATCAAATAAAATTGTAAATAGTTTTTATGTATATATACACTAGCTGTTACCCGCCCACTTCGCTGGGAATTTCATGATGTTTTATAAATTTTTACTGCTTATATATATGTATAAATTATTGATATCTAAGTCCTGAATTACGAATTCGATTGTATTGAAAAATATACTTATACCTGTAACTGTTGCCTGTTGATAAAAAAAGGGGGCAGAACTCATCTAATTTATGTTTTCTAAAAATCTCTAAAATTGAAGCATAGAATGATGTTTGCTCTTTCGTAACCCAAAAACCAAGTGGATTCCCGCAAAACCAATTTTCGGTGGATCTCAACTCCGTAAATTGAACATGCAAGCCAAATTTCAAATCTAAATCTAACAGAAAAAAAAAACAAAAGTTTTACTATCAATATCCCCGTAATCCCGTTGAGAGCCGTTTTCCAAAATAACCGCTCTTAGCGGATTTCAACTCAACAAAAGAAAAATGCAAACCAAATTTAATTATTATAGTCCTTGTAGCTCGAAAAAAGTAATTTTTTTTCGTCAATACGTCCCAGTAACCCCTCCAGAACTTGATTTGCTTAAAATACATTCTTAGTGGATCCCTATTCAACAAAAGAAACATGCTTAACAAATTTCAAGTATATGGGTCTAACAATTAAAAACAGGAATTTTTTTCTGTAACTCCTCTTGACCCCTCGCAACCCTCCTTGGGGGTCAATTTTCGTTTTACTCTTTGTTAGAGGAACTCTATTCCATGAAAGGAACATGCCTACCAATTTTCAAGCAGGATGATCAAATAGTTTAAAATGGAAATATTTATCAATTACGCCTCTTAATCTCCCGAAATTAAACTTGGTAGTTCATATTCGCGAAACCCATTTTGTAGCGGTTCTCTACTTTACGAAAGGAATCTGCTTATCAAATTTCAAGACTGTACGTCTAATAGTTTAAAAATGGGGATAATTATCTATAACGCCACTTGAGCCCCGCAACGCCACTTCTGGGTCTGTTTTCACAAAACCAATTTTGTAGGGGAATTGCACACTATGAAAGGAATCTGCTTAGCAAAATTTGAAGACTGTGCATCCAATAAATTAAAAATGCAAAAAAAAATTATCAATAACGCCCTTGAACCCCGCAACGCGGCCTAGGGGTCAATTTTCACAAAACACATTTTGTAGTGTATCTCTATGCTATGAGAGGAATCTGCTTACCAAATTTCAAACTGTGCGTCTAATAGTTTAAAATAGAAATAATTATTTATATCTGCCCTTAACACCCCTTGGGGGTCAATTTTTCCCAAACCTGTTTTGTAGCGGATATTTACTCCATGAAAGAAACATTCCTACCAATTTTCAAGCAGGGAGATGAAGTAGTTTAAAAACGAAAATATTTATCTAGTACGCCACTAAATTCCCCGCAACGCCATTTAGAGGTCTGTTTTCACAAAACCTTCTTATAGCTGATCTCTACTCTATAAAAGAAATCTACTTATCAAATATAAAGACTGTGCGTCTAATAGTTTAAAAATGGAAATAATTATCTATAACGCCCCTTAAGTCCCGCAACGCCACTTGAGGGCATGTTTCACGAAACCCATTTTGTAGCGTATCTCTACCCTATGAGAGGAATCTACTTACTAAGTTTCAAGACTGTATGTCTAATAACTTAAAAATCGGAATTTCTAACGCCCCTTAAACCCCCGCCCCCGCAAACAATTGCTGCTAATTTGAAATTACAAACATACACTTCAATTTTATTTATTTGTATAGATATAGATTGGGATTATAATAACTATTGTTTAAATGTGACTAAAAATGTAAATAAAAAAAAAGAAAGGATTAAAACTAACCGTAAAACTTATCAATTTTTTGTTTCTTGCTTATGAAGCCTTGATTTATTATTTTTAAAAGTGCATCCGAAGCAGCCGATGCTCTACTTAACTGAACAGTGAGATAACTATCATTAAAAAACAATTATGGCACGTGTCAGTGTATTATCATGTGCGCATAACACTATTATGTCTCATGAAGAGCATCGGTCGCCAGTAACCAAAAGAACGACTTCATTAGCTCAGCTTGGCGTTCATCTTGGCATTCAGTTTCACGTTCACCTGTATAGTTTCCGTTCCCGTAAGAATACGGGAATAAAATATAGCCTATGTTACTCCTCGTTAATGTAGCTTTCCATTAGTGAAAGAATTTTTAAAATCGCACCAGCCGTTTCCGAGATTAGCCGGAACAGACAGACAAAAATTTTAAAAATTGGTTTTTTGTTATGAGTACCGTATATACTTTTAGTGCATTAAGTAAAAAGCTGCTAATTTGAATTACAAACAGACACTTCAATTTTATTTATTTGTATAGATTTAGTATTAAATTGGACTCTGTGATTTATCTAAATGCTATCAAGGGTACAATTGGTTTTTATCAGATTTTAAGCAATTATCTGAAAGTACATCAATTTGTTTGTATACTTTGATCTGAAATAAAAAAATAATGCAATTAAGTATTAACAGTTATAAATAGAGGGACATCTAAACGTATTGGCAGAACACATTTTTTATAAAAGTATTAGTATTTTGTCTAAATTAAAAAAGTTGATTATTTTTAATCACAGATTTTTTAAATATTGTGAAAAATAAGAAATATGTCACTATTACTAAATGCGATCTGAAATGCACTGTAGATGCTTGTTTTTTCATGATAAAAATTACATTATATGTTTAGTAAGTTTGTGTTTCCTTGAAAATAAATTCTCTTTTGTTTAGATATTTATAGTTTTTTTTAAGTAACTTGATTTCAAAACCATGACTTTTTAGAAGTTATAGATTATCAAATGGTTTTACATAGAACTGAAGCTTTCAATTTTTAAATAACTGGTATCTGATTTTACACATGGTAGTTAAGGTCACTGACATTCAAGATTAATTTTGAAAAAAAAATACACTGTTCCTCTTAAAACCAGACTAGATCACTGTGTGGAGTTTGGGAAGTAAACTTTAAACATATTTTGACTTCATATGACTATTGGGTATTTACATACTATCACAACAATGCCAACGTTCAAGATAACTCGCCCAGTTGACAAACCCGATTTTGCTTGTGTCATACGCATTGAATTGGTAACCATGTACTTCGTTTCTTATGTCACCAACATGGTTGCGATAATATGTAAGTACCGACTATTGTTAAAAATGTGATCTTTGTCTAATAGCTTATATGTGATTGAAGTGCAGTCTTAATAAGGCATATACATCTTAAAAAAAGTTAAGCTCTAGATCGGCGATACTCAACCTGCAGCCCACCAAGCCTTTTTAAGTGGCCTGGTCATGATCCATTGCTCTGAGAAATTCTTTTATTTAAGACAATGTATTAAAAGTTTGGTGGGAAATTCTTTGACAAGAAATAAATTTTGCTGTCTATGTCGTACGGCTGCAAATTGATATTCTTTTTGTTACGGTTAGAGATAAAAGACAACAGTGGAGTAGCAAAAATCTTTCATACTTTGCAAGCGAAAAATATTCAAACGATTTGGAGGTTGACTGTTTTGTAGTACATGTGTGGACATAAATCAGTACTTGTGTTTAATTTGTCACCAAAGTGCTTCATTTAAAGAATATCAATAAACAGGGATCATTCAATGGCACTTTTCTTCTTTCAAGAGGTGATAAATAGACTTTATTGAATAAAATTGCAATGGCAACAAAGTGTTTTGTCTGTGGTAATGTCACAGTAGTAATAAAGACTTTCTAAGAAGTTGGTTATATTATTGGTTATCATATGAAACAGTTTACTGATACAAAAATTGTGAAGGAGGTTTCTTAAATCTTTTTCTGCATTACAAACAGGTTTCTTTTATCTGCATTACAAACAGTATACAGTATTTTTCACAAAGTAAGATTTGACGTTACTTTTTTAATATTCCACTTTTAAAAAAAATCTAAATAGGTGAAAAAATTCCTTTTTTGGCAAAATAAGTTCCAAATGTTTTCCCCTTTCTGGATATTTAAAAACATTGTGTGCAGATCCTACTAATTGAAAATATTTACAAATATCATAATCATGAGTCTAAAGAAAGAAATGGGAAAAGATTATCAATGGCATAACAATAAACAAAAATTACCTAAGTGTCAATGTATGGTAGAATTAGCAACACTAATAAGATTGCACTACTTTTACAAATGTATCATTTAAAAGCAGAAGGGCACAATAAGGATGATAATTTTCAATGTTCAAAGTTTTTCCCAAACGTGGTTTTCTCAGAATTAATATAGCCAATGATTTTTAAAAAATAAATCAAAATATTTATATAAATTGACAGTTTTCATTTTATTGAGAAACATCAAGAGCAATTATACTAAAAACTATACAAAAAATAAGCTGTACAAATATTTTTAAACTAAAATTCATCATATATCAAGATTTCTTCAAAACTTCTACTGGGTCTTCAGACTGAATTTTTTCTTTAAATTTTAAATAGTCCCTTTTGCGGTTGAAGTGTTGCACCTATAAAAATATAAATAAAAATATTTTATATAATAACTATATATATATATGTAACTAAAATAAATTAGTTTGAAGAAAAATGTATAAAACAAAATATTTAACTGAAAAGGATCAAAATGAAATTAAATAACTTTTTAATTAAAAATTATATATTTATTATAGAAAGATCCAAAATAAATCACATATCATTTAATACAGAAACAGAAAGAAAAAAAAATCATAAAAATTAACATCTTAACAATTTTATTTTTTTTAAAAATTCAATAAAAAAATGTTTTATTTTTTATTTATTTTACAGTTTTTAAAAGAAAAATAACAAAATAAACATTTTAAAGCATTTAAGATTAATTATTTTACTTTAATGAGAATAATAGCATTTTCTCTGTAAGTTGTCTTTTTTCTCTAAATGGCTGTCTAACAGAAGTTACATTTAGAGTACAGTAAATATATTTATATAAAGTTTAATTACTTTACAGTTTTTATTGATTACATGTACTTCCCATTTTGAGTGGAAAATTAATGCCATCCATACTAATTTGATATTGAAAGACATGGGTAAAACAGTAAAAATGATAGAGAAACAAGATTACCCCTTTGCCGTACAGGTAAAAGTGGAAAGAGATTAAGACAAGGACTTTTCTCCTTTTACTTACAATTACTTAAAACAGAAAATATGTAATAATAATATGACTCATCACAGTATGAAAAAAGTACATAAATGATTAATTCACAAATGATAGATAAAAAGCCGTGCTAAATTTTATCTTAAAAGAATAAGCCGATAGAACAAAATTGATTTAGAAACAAACTGATGATGAAATAAAAATGTTTCAAGATAAATCTATAGTTGACGATTGAATTGTAAAGATTTTGTAAATATAAAAAACATAACTAAGAGAAAAAATTATTTGAATACTATTAAAAAATTAAAAAAAATCTTTATTTTCCTTTGCTGTATGCATCATATGCTTTATATACAGTCGACTTTCACTAACACAAACCTTCAATAATACGAACCTCTCGCTAATTTAAAGTATATGCTCAGCCTCTAGAAAAACTCTTGATATTTTGAACTAAAACAATATGTTTTGGTACTCTCAATATTTCGAAGTAAAATCTACGGCTGGCCAGGCTACGACTTGTGATAATTCAAAGTTATCTAAAAAAGCTCTCGACAATTCAAACACTCACTATCATGTAGAGTCCTGTAGCAAACAGGTTGGAGCTTTCATGTTTTGTGTTGTATTTGTCCCTGTTACATAGCCCCTTTGATGACCATTTATCCACCATCTCTTCTTTTTGTTTCCCGGTTCCTGAAGCAAAAATACACCTTTATTGACTCCCTTCTTCAAGTGGACAATAGACTGGTCGCACTTGTTGGTGTGGCGCCACCATATTGTAAATAGACACCACTATTTTTATCTCAATAGTTTTTATATATGTTGGTTGTGCTGGATGTGAGTTTAAAAAAAACACTATTTTAATTTTAATGTTTTGCATATATGTTGTTGCTAATTCAATAAATCAGACTTTGCTTGCCCAACTTGGTTGCATGCTTAAGCAGAGTAGGTGGGTTAGCATTTATCCCACAAATCTATGAATAAAGGAGAAAAGCAACAGATTTATTCACTCACTCATTTATCACAATATCTCTGGAACTATTAGGCATACAGATATGAAATTTGGCAAGCATGTTTATTTTATTGAATAGATAAAATGGGTTTAAAAAGCTTGACTCCTAAAAGAGGTTGAAAATTGACAAAAATTTCCATTTTTTTGAATTATTAGACTTGCAAGTGGTTGATGACTACTTTTCCAAATTGTTGCCAACAGGAACATTGGTAATATTGTTCATCAGCACTCATAATAATGTATACTATAACTGATAAATACCTAAATTACTATAATCACTTTGCAATAACACAAAGCGAATTCTTTAACCAAAAAATATAAATCAGAAATATGGGTACTTACGTACTATTGCAACAATGAGAACGTTCAAGATAACTCACCAAGCTAGTAATCCTGATTTCACATGTCTTACTTGCTGAATTGGCAACCATGTGCTTTGTATCATTTAATGTAGCCAATATGGTTGCAATCATACGTAAGTACCGAAATTCGTTAAAAAAATTGGTTGTACTGTCTTTTAAATCTTTTTTATTGCACCTCCTCTTGATTATAATAATTGATGATGAAATAAATATTTACCCATAGATTTGGACAGTCAGTTTCAAAACATTTTTTTTCTTCTAGACAACTTGATGGATTATCATTATTATGATCTAAGCACTCCCAATATGCATCACGTGAAGCCCAGCACTTCTTCCTAGTGTTTTTGTCAGGAAATGACATCTGTAAAATACTTATATTATTAATAAAGATATTTACAGTGATATATATATATATTATAAAAATAATAGATATAAATTTCTTTGATATAACACAATTTTGATCTCAATTTTCAAAAGCTTAAGGACCAAAAATTTGAATAGTATACCAATGCTAATTATATATATATAAAAAGCATAGCTACAGGTAGATCTTCCATGATTCATTCCTGGTAAACAACACATTGAGGGAACAAACTTAATATAAAAACTGGGATTTGGTTTTAAAAAGAGAAAAAGATCACTTTACAGTGTAACATTTACATCATTTTTTAAATTAACGTATACATAAAACATTTAATAAAAAAAAGCTTAAGTAAAATTCATCATATAACACTAAAAAGATTATGACTTCAAAGACAAAATCAAAAAGAAATAATGCTATGCCCACAAATTTATACCTCATTGTTGCTTGTTAGTTGTTTGACTAGCTTTATTTCAAACTCTGATTTAGTTTCATTACATTTCCGATAGGTTTAAGTTTTAAAAAAATCTGTCATTAAAGATTGTTTGCTTTTCAAATCTTTCTTAATAGGCAGAGAAGCAATTTTGAAGATTTCTTTTAAATATTTCTGCTTTCTCTGGCAAGGGATTGTCCTCTATAAAGTAAGATTCTATTTGTTTCTCTTTTGGCTACCCCAATATCGCATATGTTGCATGTGCTGAATTGACAACCATGTGCTTCGTTTCATATAATGTCTCCAATACTTAAGTACCAAAAGATCTTCATAATTACCTTCAATCATTAACTGTTTCAGATATAACACTGTCACAAAGACTCATTTATTTTATTTTTTGCATAATTAATTCTAGAATATCGACAGTTATTTCATTGAGCCCATTCCCTCCTATTAAATGTGCCAGACTTACCAAATTATTATATTTATTCTGAATAATAAAAGCTTTCCCTGAAGCATGTAGAGCCAATTAGGGAATTTTTTTTAGAGGAAAGCAAATAATTTCTATGCAACCTAAAATTGTTTCCAAATTTCACTGACTGTAATTTCTGTAGAATTTATATTCTCCAAAATTAATTCAAATAAATTACGGATATGTGTGCTATGATTGATTAAAGGTTTATTCAACTAGTGACAAGTGGGAACCACCACATATTTCCTAAGCCATGATGTAAAAACACCTCATAGTAAGAAAATGTGTTATAAAGGTATTGAGTTGATGGAGGGCCTACCTATAGTTTTTCATAGTCTTAAAGCCATTATGTATAGCATGAAAATTATTTAAAAATTAATCATGCAACAGAAACAGAATATTTGAATATTTAGAAAACAATTAAATGGCAATAAATAATTTATTACAAGAACTGTATATCAATAATACTATTTCTAAACATAATTAAATCATGTCACCATTGGTACTTAAAAAAAAATGAAACATAAAAATGAAACTATTTATCATGAAAACATTTGAAGTGTATACTTATTAATACTTTACATGTAAAAGTAAATAAAATATGTAAAATTTCCTAACTCTGAACCAGCAATTAAATACTATTTGAAAAGTAAAGAAAATAAGAATGGCAAAATATATACTAGGATAAAATCAATGAATTTATGTCCTTACAGAAAATAAATTAAACAGAAAGAAATTAAAATTTATGAACAAAAATGAAAAATGTGATACTAAAAAACTTTGCGGATATATTGTATAAATATTACTATAATTGCAAAAGAGCTTTTTAAGTCATCAGCTTCTTTATTCCGAAGCTACCTGGGATTTTTCTTCAACTGTAGATAATATAGCAAGAATATTTCGTTCAAAATAATCTGATATGTCAAGAGAGATTGATATATTAAAATTCATTAGGAAGGAAACCGGTAATTTTTTTCTTCTTCAGATTACTGCTACATAAAAAAGGAAAATAAGTAATATGAAACAAAAAATATACCCTTCGAAAATTCACGATAAGCTAAATCAGAAATTTCGAAATGCCAAAAACGTACTTGAAAATAGTTAACCGTATTCGATTTCACTTGGTAAAATGAACAAAAATCATAATAAATACTGAATGTGTTTTAGTGCCAGAATATAGGCAGAAATGCAACAAACTAAAGGCTACCATGATAGTAAAACCTGAAGTAATTTCTATTTGGAAAAATCTTTGATTATTTCACATTTTGTAAATTTTTATTTGATTTCGATGACTCTGAATAAATTTTATCTATAGTTTAATTCATTTTTAATATTGCTTGAAGTTGAAAAAAAATTAATATATATTTTTATTATGTGTATTTTAATCGTAATTTATCTTGCGGCATGGCAGTGAAGAATAATTTTTGGTTTTGTTATTGTTTGCAATGGTGAGCAGAAGGATTGAGATCAGATTACTATTAATAGTGATAGAAAATTTATAGATTGAAGTTTTCTTTTTCGTGTTAAATTCTATATTCTTATAAGGGTCTCGTCTTGGGATTCTAAAACTATATTTCATAATGAAGAAAGCCGACAAAGATATCTCTAACATTTTACTTCAAGTAAAAAAGATTCCGAAACAGGTGAAAGAACAGTTGAAACCTTTAGTTCAAAGACTTTTAACAAGTAAGACGCTTCCTTTTTAAAAAAATTTATTTAGCTATATTATTTAACTGTAATTTGAATTGGTAGTAAGAATTTAATATATGCAATACCGAAATGATTAAAAAACGTAATTCGCCTGGAATATGCGATATCTGTTTCTAATTCATGTGTTAAGTATTCCTAAAACTTATATAACGTATGAAGCGTTGGTGTAATTTTCAGAAGTTTGTAAAGGTATGTCATTTTTCCCTCGCTGGGAGTCAGAAATACAAAAGTTCTGTTTGATAAAATCTGATGTCATTTTGTTTACTGTAGGCATCCTAAGAGAGCCCACACTCTTGGCGACAATCTGAAAAAAGCGCCAAACCAGAACGTGATGGTGCCAAGCAAAAACGACAATGGCGGCGAGTGAATCATTTTCAACAATAACATTTACTCCTCCAATTTTCACAATCTCATTCATATAAACCTCTTGACAAAACATAAACCAATCAACAACTTTATTTTTATTCAGTTTCAATTCATTCACAACATAATCATTCATACATCTTCCAAACCACATTTTAGTTACTCGCAAAATATCATACATACTTAACTTACTATAGGAATACCACGAATTCTATCTTATACTTCTGCAAACATCATGTGCATTCACACCTATTTTTGACATCTCCATTCAAATCTATCCAAAACAACACTCTTTTGTTCATAAAATCACTTATAAAACATTTAGGACATTCATAATTCAAAGCAATCAATCCTTCCTTCATACACCATTCAAATTAATTCTTTTTTACCTTTTGCATTCAACAAAGTAAAAAATTCTAAGGTATACTTACTCACACATGCAGCCATACTTCCAACCCGGTGTTAAACTACAAAATGACAAAATTCAAAATGCCCACCGACAAAATGGTACAATGCAAAAATTCCAGAAATAGGTTTACCATATCTAGTTTATCATTACCAAGATGGCACAGTTGTTGCCAACCAAAATAATTTGCACCAAGGGTGTGGGCTCTGCTAGGATCCAACTGGCATCTTTAATATGTTGCCATATATTCTCAATAGTATTTGTGTTGCATCATTTGACTGGTCTACAAAATATGTGTGGTTCCCCTTTAGATGTTCATAACCTTCATAGGCAATTGTAAGATTTCCAACTAATAGGGTATATGATTGTTCCAGGATTAATGCAATCTGTGACACACCTGAGAGAGCTTCTTTCATTTGGTCATAAATAGCAACTGGCAATAAGTTTTCTGTTCCTTAGTCAACACCTCTGAAAACCTATTGAATTTCTACTTGTTAGCCTCTTTCTTTGGACTTGTCAATTTCCACAATCCTTTTGACACCTTTAGCTCTGAACTCTATCGTCTCACTGTTGGGGTCCTGGTAGCAAATTGATTATGGTTACAAGTCTGTGTCTTAGTGCCACTAAAGACCTGCTGTGCAGAGGGGGCTAATGTATATTAAATGCTTCAAAGCTCAATGTTCACCTGTTGGTGTGGTGTAGTAGTCAGGCGATGGAGGTGCCAGCTCAGGTATCGTCCTTGTCGACCTAGTTCAAGATTATGAGTTCTGTGGCCAATAGCCCTCGTGTTGCTTTATAGTGTAACTTATATAGTTTAACTTTATAGTGTAACTCTTATTCATCTCACTATAACATTCAGCAATAGTCAAAGGCTTTTCCCCCAATTCTTGTTTTCTTAAAAAATCTAATAGTAGGTCAAACTTTTCAATCAGTTCTTGAATAAGTCTTATTTTTGCAATATCCTCCTCATAAATAAGGGCTCCAATTGTTTTACAGTTGGAATGAACTCCTACTATACTGACCTTTTAGATCATACAATACATTGTTTGGTTCAAGATCAATTCAGTCATAAAAGTAATATTCTCAGAGGTCATTTTTAAAACTGTATTTCTAATAGTAATTTTAATTAGTATTAAATGCTACAAATTTGTCTAGAATACAAAGGAATTATAATCAATTAAAAGTAAAATTATGCTAAAATGCAAATATTCCTAATTATAAAAGTACAAAAATATCAAAGGTACAATTAAATATTACAAATCTGTCTACAGCATGAAATAAGTTATCATCAAATCACAATTAAAAGTATAAATATACTAAAATGCAAATATTCCCATTTTTAAGAATAGAACCGTTAAGAATATGACCAAGTTAATTCTAACTATGTTTTGGAAAAAAAAGGAAGAGTGCAATCATGTTTGATTCTACCATATATTTAAATACTTATATGAAGAATGCAAGCTGATTTCTTACAATTAGTAACACTATAACACTAGTGCGTGTTACTTTCTTCAGCAATAAATTGGGAAGAAAAGTATAACCTTCTCAGAGTTCTCAGTTTATTTTACTATTTTGAGATAAAATGTATTCATTTGGGTGTTTGAATTGAATCAGCTGTAAGACTACTTTAATCTTAAAAAATTATTATTATTTTATATATATTTTTATATTATGTCCTTTTTGCATCCTATCTTACTATAACCTTAATAAATATTGTATGTTTATTTATTTTGTTTGGATGTCTTAACTGAACTGAACTCAGTGGCACAACAGCCCATGAGAGCCAAGGCCTACTTCGCCTATCTCAGTTTATATGACCTTAGGCGCTGGGGTGCATGTGCAGATGTTTCAGTCAAGTGGTCAGTTTGATGCAAAACTCCCAGTGTTCAGTTTCCAAGCAAGCTTGGTACTCATTTATCAACCCACTGAAGGTATGAAAGGCTGAGGTTTGGATGTCTTTATAACTTTTAAATTTTAAACGCTGCCCATTTGGTGTAGTAGTTAGTGATGCTGATTGCTGTGTTGTAGGGCATGGTTTAGAATCATGGTAAAGGCACAGGGGGTGTTTGTAAATGTATAGAGCCTTTGGCACATGGAGGCATGGGTACTTTCGTTGAGCTGTGAGTTCTCTTGTGAGGTTGATAGAAAGGGAAGAGAGGTTGTGGGTGTTTTCCATCAATATTAGGGTGGAACTGAGCCAAATCATACACTAACCTGCATGGTGCTTGAAGCTATGGCTAACGACAGGCATACTACTAGCCCCTTGCCATGTTGAATTTCATGGATCTTGATCTGATATTACAGTCAATTGGGTGGGATAAGTAACAACAACAACAGAAAATTTTAAAAACATTATATTTTTGCTATGAAAGTGTAATAAGTTTAAAAAAATGTGATAGGAAAAATGTATTCTTGTTTTGATCATCAATTTGTTCATTAGGAATTTAGTATTTTTACAAGATTCTTATTCCCAAAAATAAATATAAATAATTAATTTTTCTAAATTTTTTATGAACTTTTTCTGTATTTTAGAAGAATATTTCTATTTAATACTTTTATATTTTTTGAATATAAAAGTTCACTCCATCCACTATCTTATTTATAAATTAAAATTTTATAGGAATATTGATGCAAGGTCTTTGATTGGGTACTGTTTATAAAAAATAAATTATTTTTGAATTTAAATTTTAAGGTTATAATATTTCAAAAATTAAATCTATGATTATGGAGGAAAATGATTTTTTTGCATATATGTAAACATTCTACATTCTGAAACAAAGTTTCTTTTACTTTCAAATGAGATATATTTGGGTAGCTAAGGCTTTACAGATGTAGCAAATGCCCAAATGGAAGCCCTTTTATTGGTGGAACCATCTAGTGGTGGCTTCTACCAAATTTTTGAAGTTTGAAAAAAGTTAAACAAACTCAAACAAAATCAGTTTCTGAATTTTAGTTACAAAATAGACTGTGCTTTACTTGTTTTTGAGCATTTAAAATAAATAAAATATATATTATTTATGAATGGATTTAAAATTCTTTTTAACAGAATGTTCAAGTGCCAAGGCTTTGACTAAGAAAGCAGAATGGGATGAAATGACAGAAATATTCGAGACTTTAGATACTATACAAGAACTTGAAAAAGGTATTTAAAAATATTTCAAAATTTTTAATCTTACTTTTTCTGGTTTTTCATAATTTTTAATTTTTTTTAGAAGGGTTTTATTTAATTATTTAGCAAATTAAAATTTTTTTTTGTATGTGTAACTTTTTTGTATATTTCAATCAAATTGTGTACTAAATGAATGCTATTGTAAATAACATTTTATCCTTATTTCTTTCTTTTCAGATTATAGAATTACATTTCCAGATAGAAGAAATAATTGGGAAAGATTTTATGAGTGGTGTGAAGAAAATGGAGCAGAATTTAGTTCTGTTGAAGTACAAGAAATAAAAGAGGGCAATTTTGGAACAATTGCTAAAATAGATATAAAGGCATTCACATAAGTTACATTATTTTATTAATCTCTAAGTATTATTTAATTTTGTATTTGAATTAAAAATATTAATTTATGTTACCCAACTGGTATAGTATTTAGCAACGTTGACTGCTGTGCTGTAGGGCCTGGGTTCGAATCCTGGGGAAGGCATGGATGTTTGTAATTGTATAGTGCCTTCGTGACATGGGGGTACTCTAAATAACCGGCGATCCGCAAGTCCTCTCGTGAGGTTGGTGGAAGGGAAAGAGAGGTGGGAGGACCCTGACCACTCCCACCTTCTTCAAAATTGGGATGGAACTGAGCCAGATTGTACTATCACCTGCATGATGTTCAAAGCTACGGCTAACGACAGGCATACAATCTAGCCCGATGCCATTATGAATTTCGTGGGCCTCGATCTGACTCTGTCAGACAGGTGGCATTAGCATCAATAACAACAACAACATATTGATTTTTGGCATACATTTTTATATGATCTTTAAAAATGTAAACTAATATGGTATTAAGAATTTATTTATTTTCTGGCCTCTGTTAGAACTCTTTAAAAATGCAAAGATGAGCAGAATGTTTTTTTTGTTTTTTTTTTATTTTTATTGAGAACATTTATAAACCCTGTGCAACACACTATGTATCACACAGGGCCTTACAACACAAAGAAGGAAAGATTACGACACAAACATCCATGCCTTCTCCGAGATTCGAACCCAGTCCCTACGGCATCGCAGTCAGAGTCACTAATCACTATACTGGATGGACGGCAAAAATGTTTATTAATTGTTACTAATTTTCAACTCATCTTAATTACTAGTTCGACTTTTCTTAATTGTTTTTTTGGGGGGGTATGGATGTGTGACAAGTGACATTTTCCCATTTTATTTAATCTAAATAACCTTTTTTAATATCTTATAATTGACTTGACACTAATTTAATACGTTTTGTTTTCTTGTTAAGTATTAAGAATTATTAGTTCTTAAAATATTGATTTTCATTTAAAGGTTGAAGGTTTTGTTTTTGTGATGCAAATATATAAAGAAATATCAAATATATTTTTAAATGTAAATATGTTTCACTTAGTTAATGTGAGTTAAAAATTTCTGCATTATATTAGTTTTTAAATGAGTTTACAAATGTAAAATTCAAACAACATTAATTTTAACATGTTCTTGATAACTTTTTTTTTACATTCTATCTTTACTTTTTCATTTGTTTCCTAACTCATAAATTTAACCTGAGAATTTCTAAAAGTTTTTTTTAAGGTATTCAAAATTTAAAAAAAAAAAAATAGGTTGAAGATTTTTTGAGCAATTAAGCTAGAAAAGTTGATTCAGTTTATATATTTGTAGAGTTTGTTTATAGAATGGGTCTTTATATGCTATTAATATTTTATATATGTTTTACTAAATTCAAAACAAGGTCTAAAAATTTATGAAAAAGTCACATATGGTTGATGTGCTTAAATAAATAAAGAAAATTATTCTAAGGAAATTTTAAAATATGGTTGCTAATGAAACTAACTACTCTATATACAACAGATAAATGTGTCTGAAAATGAATTAAATGATAAAGCATTTTCACTTAAAATATTGTGGTTTTTTAAATAAAAGTTTTATTTTTATGGAAAAACACAATTTTATTTTTTAAAAATCTATTTTCGTATAATATTAATTTAATTCCAGTATTTTGTTTTTAATAATAGTAGTAATAATTTATGTTACAGGAAAATGAGCCATTTTTGAAAATTCCAAGAAAGATTATGATGTCTGAAATTTCTGCTAAAAATTCAAGATTAGGTAATTTGCATTGGCATTTTGTATAAATTTTTTCGAATTAGCTTTTACAATTGTATCACAAGATATATAATCATTTTAGTAATAATTATCTTTTTTGACAAATATCTTATACAAAAATAATACTGACAAATTTCTGTTATCATTTATCTTTAACTTGCTCTCTTTCTTTCTCCTCTCTCTTACACACCACATATAATGATTTTTTTTTCATTATTTATAAAATATTTTTATAATATGTGTAATTTAAACATAAAAATCTTATTTATATGATAGAAATTTTTTATATTTTTATTGAAATAATTTGTTAATGAAGCCCAGTGGCTTAGTGGTAGTGTATTGCGCTTTCACACCACAGGACCAGGCTTCGAATCCCGAGCTAGGCACGATTGACTCAGCCTTTCATCCCTTCAGTGGGTCAGTAAATGAGTACTAGGGGCTTGGGAGCTAAACGGGGGGTGGGTGCATAAGACTGACCACCTGACCGGAACATCTGTTCATGCACCTCAGTGCCCAAGGTCACATATTCACATATACTGATATGGGGCATAGTAGGTCTTGGTCCTCATGGGCTGCTGTGACACTGAGTTTAGTTTAATTAGTTAATAATACAATCAAATTATTGGGACAAATGTTAAAAAATGATTTTTTCTAAAACCCTAACTTCTAATCATTACATATCTCAAGTAAACAGAAAAATCTCCTTATTAGTACAAAGTATGCCCTCCTATAGCAGAAATGACCTCTTCAACTAGCCTTGGTATTGGCTCCACTAGTGCAGTGCACATGTTCTCAACTTCATCATCGTAGAATCACATTTATATAGCACTTCTTATCATTTGTTCATTTTCCATGCAACTCATCTCATCTAAACGATTCTTGAGAATGTGTCAGAAATTCTAAAACGGAATTAGATCTGGTGAATTACAAGGCCAATTAAGCACTGTTATTTAATTTTCCCTTATAAAAGTCTGGACCAATTTTGAATGGTAACAAAAAGCCAAATCATGTTGAAAAGTTCCGTTAAATGTTTCTATGAATGGAACAATTCTTCTGTGCAATATTTCTATGCATTTGGCATAATTCATCATGCCTTTAAAAGGAACTAAGTTTCCATTGCCAGTTGTTGTGAAGAAAACCCAAAACATCTGTTTAGAGTGGTATTTTACAGTCTGTTGGATTTGATCTGGCAGCACTTTCAACTTCATCTCGTCTAACTGCACTTGATTTGTATCCTTGCACAAATAAATGTGTTTCATCACTGAAAATCACTTTCTTCTAGTTGTTAACAGCCCAGGATCAGTATTTTTGGCCCATGCTAAACATTTTTTCATCATTTTCTGAGAAATTGCTTTTTTCTCAATCTTACAGCTAACTTCTAGAACCCTTTTCTGTACAGTCAAAACTTCGACACCATAATCCAATAAATCCCTTCAAAGGTCTGTGCTTGTCTTTGATTTATTTTGCAATTTCTTATCAGAATTTAATCAGTTCTTGGAGTAATTTTCTGTTTGAGCCCACATTTTCCTTTTCTTTTTGGAGACTATGATCAGGAATCTTGAAATGTTCTTAAAATTCTTGAAACACTTGATTTGCCCACACCAACTTCCGTAACTATATCTCCCATAGTATAGAAGTGTGTTCATTAAGAGCAATTATTTTAGAACGCTTCCTCGAAGTAATATCCATCTCTGAACAAGCAAAAGTAATACATGTTACATGGAACGTAAAGTTATAATCACCAACTACCATACTGAAAGGCTCAAAACTGAGCTACTAATGTACTAAAGCCAATGAAATAAGTAAATTATAGTCAAGGTCGATCTGTTACATTACTTCTGGGCAGATATACCTAGTTTGAGGTGGTCCAGGACATAACTGGTAATCACATACCAACTCAAACAAGAAAAAAAAAATGTTGTCAGAATTAATTCGAACAGTATAGTATTTTTTCTGAAGTTTTATAATCAATTGCATAGTCTGTGTATTTATTACTCTCTCACCTTTAAAAGAAATTTTTTTTATAAGTTTGATGCCATAATACTTCAAATAATTTTTTTGTCTATTTCTTGATTCTAGTATTGAGCTGAATAAAAAGGTTTTTATGATGATTTTTTACTTAATATAATGGAATAAGCATAGAATTATAATTTAAAAATTTTTAATGGTAAACTTTCTATTATTTTATTTTTCAGTCAAAGGTCTATTCTAATTAAAAATATCCTTGACAGCAATGAATAGAAGGAAAGAAATATGAATTAATTTCAATATTATATGTTAGAAATTAATACTTTGAAAAAGTTTTTAATTCAATCTTGATAATTTTAAAGTAAAATTCTTAGATTTTTTTGCTAAACTATTAATTTTAAAAGAGTGATACTTGAAATTGCTCTTCATATACAAGTGTTTACTTTCAACCCTGATTATGTTATGAATTAAAATAACAATTTCATTTTAATCAGAATGTTTTTATTGTTAAGTTTGCTAATTAATTCACTGTCCACATGTCTTTTTTTAAAAATTTGTAATATATATATGTAATGTCACTCTTTATGTCTGGTAGAGTAATTCATGTAAGCAAAGTAATAAATTTTCTACATAAAATTGATTTTTGTATGTGTATGAAAATAAATAACTAGTAGAAACTTTATTAGTAAGAAACCTTGTTTTTACTTGCTTGCTACAAAACATCATTGTACTACTGTAAAAAAAATAATAGTTCTTATATAAATTTTTGATAATTAAAGTGTATTGTCAATATTATTGTACTAGATTTTTAATACTTTTCTATCATCATTTTTTTATACAATGTAGGAAGTTAAATTCAGCAAACTTATACTTTTGGAAGGGACAGTGCAATATAAGAGTGCTGTTTTTTTTAAAGCCATTTTCTCATCAAACATGTATATGTTTATAAACCTTTAATAAACATTTCATATTTTTAGGACCTCTAATTTCTTCTGATCCTATCTTGCAACATATGCCAAATGTTCAAGTTGCTATGCATCTCTTGACCGAATTGTTAGATCCTAAATCAATGTGGCTGCCTTATATATGTATCCTTATATATGCATATATGTTTAGTTTTTAAACAAAATTTATAACACAAAAGTTTAATTTTATTAATATCTGGTTAGAAATAATGATTAAAAGATTTCTCCTTGAAATTCAATGAAAAATAATTTATTAACAATATTTTTGTTTTAATCATCAAAATTTAAAAATTATATTGAAATTGAAAAATTGTTGTTAAAAGTGTATGAGAATTTAAAAATCTCAAACTACCAAAATGTGATTCTGTGTAATTTGTCATTATATTATCAATGTAATTTACTTTGAATGAATTTCTTTAATGTATAAAGCTATTTTACCATCAAGCTACTCTACAATTCTTTATTTTAATATGAATGAGATAAAAGATTTACAGAAGTCTCCAGTTTTAGGTAAAGAGTGAATTTTTTTAAATTTTAAATTTGTTTAGAATTTTTTTATGATAGCTAAAATTCTTTTAATAATGTGTTATTTTCACTTCATATCATCTCCTCAATTTATGATTCAAATATTTCATAATGGAAAACTAAGCCACTGAAGCTGTTAAATTGTGTTCTATGTATTATATTACATTTAAAGAATTTGATCACCTACTACCAATTTTCAATAAATTTTAATTTACTTTTTACATATTTTCTGTCTTTTTTCATGTAAATGCAATTCAAGGCATTTTTAATTAGATACCAGTTGAAAAGCAGTTGTGTTATAGACACCCAAAGAATTTCATTTTGTGTAAATGTTAGGAATAAAAAATTAACATTTTTTCCCCATCACTTAAAAAAAATATACTAAATTAAGGCAGATATTCTTGAAAAGAAATCATAATCATTATTATTAATTTTAGACATCATAATGATTATTTTAATCTTCAATTTTTTTTAATAATAATATGTGACTGATTTTTTATTAGTAATATTTTTTAATGTTTTATAAATTTCAGATTTTATGTTATAACATTTTTCATATGATTTGTTTTTGTATTGAATGTTTACATAAAAACCAATTTATACATAAAAAAAATGTATAGAATATTCTTTAATAGAATAGAATGTTTTGGAATATATTCTTTCGTATTTCCTTCCTTTTTTTTTAAAAAAAAAATAAACAACTTTATTAAAAGTTTGTTAATATTTATACAATTAATCTTATTTGCATGAGTTCTTCTGCTTAAGCAAAAAGTATGTTTTTAAATTTTCGGGGAGTGTTTTTTCCCCAGGTAATTTTAAATTGACCAAAAATGATTTTTTATTAACGTATAGAAATAATGTTTTATTTAGTGTTTGAAATATATATATAATCATTAATCATATATAAAATTGCTACAAATTTAACTTAAATCTGAACAATATGTAGAAATATAACAGGACATGAAAATATATATGTACTTCATATACATTAAATTTTATGTGCATATCAAGAGTTAAACAATTATTCTATTAATTTAATTTTGTTCCAACTAATGTTAATTAATTCACAAAAATGTTATTGTGTATTTTCATTTAAGTTTCTTTTTTCAAAGAATTTTGTAATTTGCTTCATAAAAATAAAATTAATATTAGTTTCATATTTCATTATTAGATGAAGTATTCAAAGTAATTCGTAGTGTGGTGAGACAATATTGTTATTTTTTCCAACTTTTTCAGGTAATTTTGGATATACTTTCTTATATTAATCTTGCTGTTTCTTTATTTACAGATCATAAAATACATAGTTTATTATTTACTCAATTTAATGGTAATGGTAATTGACTATATTTTAAAATTAAATTTTATAGAGTAAATCCAAATTTTGAAAGTTAATATTTACTTTTAAGTATTTTAATGTTATTAAGCTGATTTTAGAATAATATTAAACATGTTACCTAATAAATTTTGAGAACTTCTATGGTATAACTATGTGAATTTGCAGAGTATTGTAAAAAGTGATTTAATAAAAACAGTTTTATGGCTTAAAGGATAAAGCTGGGGCGGATTAAAGTAGTTGGAGGCCCCTGGTGGTAAAAAGTTTGAGGCCCCTGGGCTCAAGAGTTGAAAAACTAAAATAATGAAAAAATACACTGACCTTAAGTTCTCAAAACAAAATGTATTATTAATAATAAAACTCAATGGCAAAAGAAAAATCTTAACTGTATTTAAAAAAATTAAAAACCCTATTAAAGAGCCTAGAATTTTGCTTTATAACTTTACTTTTTGATTTCTCTTTGGAAAATTCATCAATAATTTTTGCCGTATCTATTTTGTCCCAAACGTCGTATTCTATATATAATATAGTTATGTTGTTAAATTTGCCTTCTCTCCCAGAGTGCATTTTAAATAGTTTTTAATATGCTTTATAAAACTGAAAAAATATCTTTCACCTGATGCATTTGATATTGGTATCGTTAGGAATACTTCCAAAAATATCTCTAAATTAGGGAAAGTATCTCTACATTAGGATTTCTCTTGCATCTCAATAAATTTCTAGTGAAGTCTTCATTGTATCTTTGTTTTTTTATAAAAAAAATAGTAAAAACTCATCCAATTCATATTGTTAAATTTAAAAGATTCAGTATCTTTGTAAGTTTCCTTTACTTGTGTAGCTTTTTTCTTAATGCCAGATGATAATCTCTCGTTAAAAAATACAGTAAAGTGTTCCATAACAGTTTCATAAGTCTCAACTCTATCGCATGTGACACAAAATGAATTCACGATAAAACTTTCCCTTCTTTCGAAAATTTGTAACCGACTTCTTTACTTCCAACAAAAATAATTTTTCTTTTTTGTTGCCTACGGGCTTGTTCAGCTTCCTCTTCAAACGACAGCCTTGATAAATCAGTCGCTCCTTGTTCCATTTTTCCAAATTTATTTCTCAAATTTTGGATATAATTTCCTAGAGATTTTAGTAGAATTAGTCCTTTTAACAATTTACACTCAGCTTATTGCAAAAATTGGCTCATAGCATTTATTCTCTGGAGTATGGTATTCCCAATCATGATCATTAGGTAAGTTTCATATTTGTTGATCTGTTCCAAAAGTGAAGTTGCCTTATTGTATTGTGATCTTCTTTTCCTCATTCGTATCACAGATTTCAGTTGGAGCCACCTATATTAATCTTTATCTTGCTATTAAGGCCTAAATTCAAATAACTTGAAATAGTTTGCTTTGAACTATACATCTTTTATTACATGACTTCATTTTGTGTTTCATTTATCTTCATCAGTAAAATATACTGATGGAAATAAAAATCCCATCTCCAGGATATTATGCTATCTCAACAAAATTTGGTAGACCTGTTTGATAGACACCTAAAAATGAGTATCATTCAAATTTCGCATAAGGGAGAGAAGTGTGGTGCTAGAAGCGTTCCTTGGAGCATATGAATCAAGTGTATTTTAAATGCGCGCTATAAAGTTCGTGAGTGCTATTTATCATTGAGATTTGATGCAGTGAGTTGATGTAAATCCAGAATGATTTTAAGACAAAAAAGCCATTATCAACAGCTCGCTGTGTTTGAAATAGGTAGTAGTATAATAAAGCAAAAAAAGGTGGATTTTCTTACCAGGATATTTCAGAAAGACTTGGTAGGAATATATCCCCTGTGCATGATTGTTGGCAGCAGTGGTCTTGAAAAAGCACTACCTCAAGAAAACTAGGGTCCAATCACACACGGGTCACCACTGACAGAGAATACCACCGTATTCTCCACATGGCTGAGGAACATCGTACTGCATCTACAGCAGAAATTACAGTGCTTTGCGGTACCAAAGTGACACAATGAAAAATTGTCATTTGAAAAATAGTTTCCAGCCAGACACCCTGTAGCATTCATGCCATTAACTTCAAATCACTGACATCTGTGACTTCAGTGATGTCACACTAGAGATCATTTGAGATCATAGTGGAGATGTATTCTTCAATCAAAGCAGTTTTGGTAGTGGTGCCAGTGATGCAGTGACATAATGGAGAATATTAGGGGCCCCCTGTGAAGTCAGATTTTGGGCCTCAAGCTGTACTTAGCATCTGCTAGCTAGAATCATGATCTACCCCACAATGTGGCCAGTTTAGCGCCTACAAACAACCTTTTTGCGGCCTAGACACACTGGGCCTGCATCTAGAATTATGGTCTGGTGCTAAAAATTTTCTTTGATTGCAGGAGAAGGCTCGAGGTTAATTCCCACACCGTGACTGCAAACTTGTACATCAGTCTGATGATTCAAACTGTTGCACTGCCATTTATAAACATCATTTTAGGAGGGTATTCAAACAGGATAACGTGCTCTCTCATGCCATGTTGTTACCCAACATGTTCTATAGAATATCAGCTTGTTATCTTCGCTTGCTAGATCTCCAGATGTTTCTCCAATCAAGCATGAATGGAGCATCATTGGAAGGCTAGACAGTGTCATCCATAGCGAGAATTAAACTTACTTATATTAACCGATCAAGAGCAACATGCTTATAATTCTATCCCACATACTGATATCCAGTACTTCTATGAAACATTGAATGCACGTTTGCATGCTTGCATTTAAAATTCTGGCTGTTGCACCGGTTTTTTAATGTACCATCATTTCACATTTGAAATGGCTCTTCTCCCGTTTACATTAACCTATGATCCTCAAACTTTAATCAATTAAATGTTACCTTGACAAAAGTTTCATATATTGCCAAAGTTTCATTAGTTTACTAAAACTTTTTCTTGGTGTTGGGGCTTTTTTACTATCTGTGTAAGATGTATTCAAGAGTAACTAAGCATGGCTGTGAACTAAAAATGAACTTATTTGAGTTGAATAGTATTCTTCTGTTCAAAATAAAATTTGTGCAACAAATGTAGGTGAAAATTTTGTACAAATTGCAAAAATACAGATATATGAAAGAAAGATGTTTAGGGCTGCTACATGACTCAAATTCTTGTAAATCACCATATTTGCAGTATTGACTCAAGATATTTCTGTTGCATGTTGAATTTTTAACTGGAATCCATTAAGCTTGGGGCCCCTGGCGGCCGCCAGCCACTTAATCCGCCTCTGGGATAAAGTTGTTTATAGTAATCAGTTGAATATAGGTTTTTCAATATTAATGTTGTATGAATACTTTTACTTTAAGAAATAACTATTTTTAGGAGGGAGGAGTGTGTATTTTTGTTAGTAACATATTTCAGTATAATATAGTGTGTAATCCATAAAAGAGAAACACATCTGCTATTTAGATTAAATTAATTTTAAGTATATTATGATTTTAAAATAGAATATGGAAGTCAAGAAATAATAAATATATATACATATAGTAATTAAAAGTAAATGTGCAAGTAAATCCTGTTCAGTCGTGCAGCATATTAGGCACATATTTTTTTTTTTAGAAAGTCTCTAACAAAAGTTTGGAAGAATATAATAATGGGTATAATTTTTTTAAATAAAATTTTTCACTGCTGGTTTTAGTTTTATATATTCTTGAAAATAAGATAGTATAATCCATTGTATGTTGAGGTCAATTATTGTATGTTCTATTTTCTGCACCATACACTTTTAAGATAATATTTTATATATTAATACAGTTATGGTGGGCATCATATTTTTGAATACAGTATTTATATTCCCCTGATCTAGCAACTTGTTTTTATTTAATGCAAAGATAGATTGATTCTGTGAGGCATTTTTTTAAATATTTTAATTTTTATTGGTCTGCACATGTAGTTCTATTAATATGTAGAAATGATTTTATAAAAATGCTATGGGTAATATATTTTGTAATTTTTGTTTTATATTTATATAACTATGTTTATCTTAAAATAATTCCTTGATGAATGGCTTGTGAATTTTTACCTACTTATCAAAACATTTTACACTAATCAATGGAAACTTTTCCTTTAAATTATTTTTCATTCTTTTCCTTTTTTTTGTTTTGTTTTTTATCAATGTTATTTATTTGTAAATATAAATTTATCTATATACATTTTATTTAATAGCGTGATACATATGCTAGATCTCTTAATATTGGACAGTACTTCACATATGATCTCTATAGGTGAGTAATTTTGATTCTAATCTAAAATTTTTTTTATTAAATCTACAATCTACATTTATGATAAAGTGTTTGCTTTAATTTCTGAAATAGATATTTATTTAAATATTGTTAACAGTTTTTTTGGAGGTATGAATTTTAAAGCTATGATATTCCTTTTATTATGTGATATGTTAATATTTTGTGCATCATGTTGATTAGTTATTTGATTGGTTAATTGGTAAATATAAAATAATTATAAATAATTTAATGGATTATAACAGATAACTTTATATCTCAAGTATTAATTAAGTTATTAATTTTATTTTATTTTTTAAATAAGTCATAGTAAATAAATATTATGTACAAATTACTAAAAAAATATGAAATTGATATCTTTATATTTTTAGCCATCATGTCATGTACATTAATTTTTGCATTATCTGAAGAATGTTTTCTTTGCTAGTATATATTATATATAATGAAAGAGGATGTTATGTGATGTAGAGATGGATCCATATATCCATAAGTTATATAACTGATATTAAATGTAAATTGTGGAAGAATGCTTTATAACAAATTGAAAAATTCAAATCTTGCATCTATTTTTTTATAAACTTTAAAGAACTTTTACTATACTCTATTAATAGTTTATGATATGAGAATGTGATGTATTTATATCATTAAATAATTTTATGAGAAACGCTGATACGTTATTGTACTGAATAATTTTATAAAATAACTACAAAACATTGAAATATTTTAATTGAATAAGTAACAAGAAAATATACAAGTAAAGTTTTAAAAATAAGATTGTATTTGCTTAATTATTTAATATATTTTATGTCATTAGATGGGCTGTGTCAAGTGCTATGACTAGACAAAATGTCTTGCCTCATCCCGATGGAAAACAACAAGTGACTACTTTGGTACCTCTGTTTGACATGTGTAACCATGCCAATGGAAATGTAAAGATTTCTTGATACTTTTTACCATTTGGTTGAAAATATTTTAATTGTGAAAAAATGTATATTATCAATTTTTTAACTGAGAGATCTCCATATACATTCATTTGGTTTCATATGTTGTTTGTTTAACAAAAATTAAAGTTTATACTAAATAATTTTAAAAAAAAATATTACAAAAATTTCATTATAAATAATTGAAATTTTTTAAATATAAGTATATTTTATATTAATTTTTTGATGCATTTTCTTGTAATATTAGAGTTAGTTTTTATGCATTGTTCTTCATGTTACATATTCTGGTATGCTTTCCCCCAAACTTTTTAAAAATTCACCAGTATTGATTAATTAGATTTAAAACATTATCAAATACATTTATAATTACTTGCTTTTATATTTATTATAACATATATTTAAGAGTAATGAATAAACAGGAAGTGTCCCTGATTAACTTTTATTGAGATTACAAAGTAAAGTGTACATCAGGGGTTTGGCAACCTATGGCATGCATGCCACATGTGGCACATGGTGCAATTCTTAATGGCACTCTTTGTATTACTCTACAAATTTGTCAGTATTTTAGTGGAGGGAAGTTGATATTGGTAATTCGAATTTGTAATGGACCTTATTTGATGAAGTTCTTCAAAATTACAAATATTTACAGAATTACGAAAAAAATCTGGAAGATATCTCCAATGATAAATTTGACAAATATTTTATAAATTACTGAATGTTATTGCTGGAGAGATTTTATTGTTTGAAGAGAGAAAATTGTGCAAGTACTATGCTTTCTGCTTTTGGTTCTACATATCTAAGTAAAAAAAAATCTTTACTCATATGAAAAATATTTCGTGTCTGCAAAGAAATTGTTTAACTACTAAATACTCACAATCGTGTCAAATCAAAAGTCACAAATTCTACCCCCTGATTTTGTGATATGAAAGTAGAACGTTGGAAGCACTAGGTTCGCATTAAAATTTATATTTAACAATAATGAAAGAAAATACTTATTATTTATGTTGTTTATTTCATATTTTAATAAATATTGTTACGAGAGTAAATTCAATAAGCAGAATCCTTTTAAAAAATAAATAAATAAAGCTATTTATTTAACGAAGACTATAAGAATAACACTGCGCGTTCAATAGCTCAGTCACCAGCCTACAGCTTGCTTGCTGTCTAAGGCTCCAATACCACTATTAATCTTTCGTGCTTGTTTTTATATGCTCTCTGCCGGAAGTGACGTCACTAACAGGAAGTTATGTCATATTAGAAAAATCCAGAACCTTGGAGAGAATTCAAGAAATCAGGATCCCTCTAGAAAATTCTCTCTGTCGCCAAGGTTGCCAACTTCCGTCGCCAAATTTGGCGAAATGACGCCAAACTTGGCGACAAAAATTAGTTGCCTAAAACATCGCCAATGAGCCAATATTTCGCCAATTTGGCGACTTGCTATTGAAATACAATGGGATACATATAACATTCATTATCATAAGACAAATTACACCAATTTACAGAATTCGTAACATTGCCCCCTCTCAAGGACTGCACGTCCCGGGCAGTACAATCCTTGAATAGGTAAAAATTATTTACAAGTATATACAATGGTCGACAGTACACAGTTACATACAAGCATATAAGTGGCTCTTTCGATCAGCTAGTTTCGTCCCTAGAGTTACAAAAATAAGGGGCCAGCCGATCACAATGCACTACCCTAGGCCTTGAGTTCTTAGATTTTTGGATACGAATCACAACGTCATTTAGTCTTTTTAGGACTGTATATGGACCGTCCCAATTTGTCTGTAACTTTGGAGAAAGTCCTTTTCGTCGAATCGTGTTCCAAAACCAAACCTTTTCACCTTCGTGAAATTCATGTCCTGTAGCTCTCGTGTCGTGCCTGGTCTTCATCTTTTCCGTTGCGATGTCGATCGATTACGGGCGAACTCGTGCACACTTTCTAAACGTTCCTGTAGTTCATGGACATATTCTTCAGGAGAAGAAGGCACATCAGGAGGGCGCCCAAACAGGAGATCACAGGGCAGACGGAGTTCACGACCGAAGAGCATCTGGGAGGGAGTGAATCCAGTGGTTTCATGGACGGCACTTCGATAGGCAAGCAGGAACATAGGAAGCTTCCGATCCCAGTCTTGTTGATTCATGGAAACATGGATAGAGAGATGGTTTAAGATCGTTCTATTAAATCTCTCAACCATGCCGTCTGACTGGGGATGTAAGGGGGTAGTTTGTGTCTTATCAATCTTAAGAAGGACACAAAGTGCCTTGAATACAGCAGAAGTGAAATTTCTGCCTTGATCAGAGTGCATCTGAAGGGGCGTCCCATAGCGAGAAATCCAGTTCTGCAGTAATACTTCGGCAACTGTTGTAGCTTCTTGATCAGCGATCGGGTAAGCCTCGGGCCACTTGTAAAATAATCCTTGACAACTAAGATGTATTTGTAGCCATCATTTGAACGTGGGAGAGGCCCTAAGATGTCCAACGCGATTCTTTCAAATGGTGCCCCTACATTATAGCGCCGTAATTTTCCACGGCATCGTGTTTTGGGTCCTTTTCGGGCCCCACATGCATCGCAGGACTTGCACCATCTTTCTACGTCATCTCTTACTTTGCTCCAGAAAAACCGCTCCCGAACCTTTTGGATGGTCTTCAATATTCCAAAATGACCTCCGGTTGGACTACTGTGTAATTGTTCCAACACTTCCGGTATTCTTGATCGTGGGAGTACTAATTGCCATTTTGATGTTTTGCCATCCTCAGACTCCCATTTTCTGTATAATACACCATTACGAATATGGAGTGAATCCCAGAGAGCCCAATAGCGTTTGCTATCCGGACGATAGCTGGAGATATCTTGCCAACTGGGTCTAGTGCTAGATGATTCAAGAAGTTCCAAGATAGGTTTTATGTCGGGATCCGTAAGTTGAGCTTCTCTGACTTCTTCATCGCTCCAACGGTCTATTTGTGTCGATACCGAATCCTTTATTTGACGAATGACAGGTGTTATCATGTCATATTTCTTCTCGACTGTAGTGCAGTAAGAACAAGCATTCGAGCATGGTCTTCTTGATAAGGCGTCAGCATTACCATGAAGGGACCCCTTGCGATGTTTGATCTCGAAATCGTACTCTTCAAGTTTCTGAATCCATCTAGCTATCTGGCCTTCGGTGTTCTTAAAATTTAAAAGCCATGTCAGGGACGCATGATCCGTTCGGAGCAAAAACTTCCGACCGTAAAGATAACTATGAAAGTTCTCAACGGCTTTTACAATGGCCAGTAATTCTTTTCTGGTGACGCAGTAATTTCTTTCAGGCTTTGAAAGACACTTGCTCCAGTATGCGATGACATGTTCTTGGCCATTAATTTCTTGGATAAAACTGCTCCGACACTTTCATGGCTTGCGTCCGTGTCAAGAATGAATTGCTTTTCGGGATCCGGATAAACTAGAATGGGAGACGATGTTAGAGCCGCCTTCAAGCTATTAAATGCTTCCTCGCATTCGTCTGTCCACAAGAACTTCTGTTTGTTTTCAGTCAGCCTGTGGAGAGGTCTCGCGATTGAAGAAAATCCTTTAACAAATCTTCTGTAATATGTGCACAGACCGAGAAAACTTCTAAGCTCATGCACATTTTTAGGGCGCCTCCAGTCTTTTACAGCTGACACTTTCTGTGGATCAGTTCTAACACCATCAGCAGAAATTATGTGACCCAGATAATTCACCTCGTGACGGAATAAGTTGCATTTGGAGGGGTTTAGCTTCAATTTGGCCTCTTTCAATTTTTCAAATACTCTCCTTAGGTTGCTGAGGTGTTCCTCGAAACTTTTCCCTACAATGATGATGTCGTCTAAATAAACAAGGCAAGCTTCAGGAGTGAGTCCGTTCAACACTGTCTCCATGAGGCGTTCGAAGGTAGCTGGTGCATTACAGAGACCAAACGGCATGACCTTAAACTGCCAAAGTCCTTGTCCTCCTGTCGTGAATGCTGTCTTTTCACGGTCTTCAGGATGTATCTCTATTTGCCAATAACCGCTTTTCAAATCCAAGGTAGAGAACCACTTGTTTCCGCTAAGAATGTCTAACGTGTCATCGATTCGTGGAAGTGGATAACTGTCCTTTTTTGTGACATCATTGAGCCGTCGATAGTCTACACAAAATCTCGTAGATCCATCTTTCTTTTGGGCTAACACGATGGAGAAGCCCAGGGACTCGACGAAGGCTCGATGACATCTCGTTCCTGCATGTCCCTTAGTAGATCTTTAACTTCTGTTGTCTTAGCAATTGGTAGTCTTCGGGGATTCTGTTTAATAGGAGAGTG
Source organism: Trichonephila clavata (assembly GCA_019973975.1). Lineage (NCBI taxonomy): Eukaryota > Metazoa > Arthropoda > Arachnida > Araneae > Nephilidae > Trichonephila > Trichonephila clavata. The sequence continues at coordinate 41,787 of BMAO01035927.1, read as the reverse complement.
ATTCCCAGTTTCAATTCGATGTTGAGCCAATTTCGTTCTCCCGAGGTCACCAGATGTACAGGAAAACAGTTCCTCGTATTCGTCAATAAGCATCCATGCTACACTTTTCTGTTCCTCATTCAATTCAGTGGGCTTCAACAGATTCAGTTCGAGTTCTTTAGAAGGCTTTTTCGACATGATTTCGGGATGTTTCTGTATACAGGTGACTGGAGCACATGTTGCTAATACGTCGCCTTTCCTGATTGTTTTAGGATTACCAGTTAGATTAACAACTCTGACTGGTACAGTTTCCTTCGAAAGATCTACCAGTGCGGAAGCAACCAATACTCCTTTTGGAAAATTTTCAGAGTCCGGAAATTCAGTTAGACCATGTCGAAAGTTTTGACTTTTCTCAGCGGCCCCTCTTACAAGCATCTCAATTCGAGCTGGAATAGTAATATCACTTTTACAAGTTATTCGATGACACGGTTCTCTTTCAACAGCTCCTAACTGGAATAACGCTACATCTTCCGAATTTGAGCGTAGCACATTATTCTCAAAGTCAATTACAAAATTATGTTTTGTTAAGAAGTCCAAACCGAGTATAAAAATGTCGGTGATTTCGGCTACAAACACGGTATGGCCATATAACACATTTCCAAACTTAATTGTTATATGCATCTTGCCAATAATGGGGATTTTATCCCCTTTCACGGTCTGAAGGGTAACGCAGGGCGGTGTCCGAAGAATTTTTACGCCAAGTTGTTGTGCTAAATCTTGGCGCAAAATGGTGACATTGGCCCCTGTGTCAACGACCATTCGACACGGAAATCCATTTACATTCGCTTCAATAAACAGTCCATTCTCGCTGCTTGATGAAATTTGTAACACTTCAAAATAGAGCTTTTCATTCTCTGGCAACCTCCGCCCCGCGAGACCGCCACTACCTAGTTTTTCCTGAGTATTATTCCTCGACAGGCTCCTAGGCCGTTGATCTTGGCGAGCCTGGCATTGCCTTTGGAGATGGCCTTCTGCTCCACATTTCCAGCAACGGGCGTTGTTTCTTTTAAATTTGCCTGTCTCCTCTCCAGACCTCTGCTTCATCCCCCGGAACTCCTCTAACAGTTGTGTCATAACTTTAAGTAAAGGATCCTCATCTCGTTTCACCTCCGCACCTCTGATAAAGTGACGATCCCTTCTCGATGCTTGTTGTGCCGCTTCAAACTTGATCGCGTAGACTAAAGCGGACTTCAGATCCTTAGTTTCCGCCATTCGTAGTGCCTTTTGTATTTCTACGTCTCTGACGCCATCGACGAAATACTGCACAGCTAAAGTCTCTCTTACTTCAGTAGGACAATCGGAGAAGGCGAGGTGGGACAGCTTTTCAATGTCCGTTGCGAGCTCTTGAAGGGTTTCGTTGGGTTTTTGTTGGCGAGTCTTTAACTGAAGTCGGCTATAATCCTTCAGGCATTTCTCGCCAAAACGCAACTCTAGGGCACTTGAAAGAGCATCAAAATTTAACTGTTCATTATCGGGAATGGTCCTCAGTATATCTGCAGCTTCGGCTCGGAGAGAAGAAGCCAATTGGCGAGATTTGGTAATTGGATCCCAGCCATTAGCTTCTGCGACAATGGCGAACTGCGTCTTATACACCTGCCAAGATGTTTGTCCGTCATACGGCAGTAATTTCATACAGGGTCTGTTGACAACAGGCATATATCGAGCATTTTGAGATTGATTTGCAGCAGCCAATCCAAATTCTTGAGGAGTTTCATAGGACTCTCTTGATTCTTCAGTAACTTGAACTTCCATTTCTTGCTTCAATTTCTCAAATTTCTTTTCCATTTCTTCTAATCTTCCTTCAAATTCCTCTACTTTAGCATTGGCTACCTTCACGGCGTTATTAATTTCCTTCATCCCAGATTTCATTTCTGCTTGTCCTGCTTTCATTTCGACTTGTCCTGCTTTCATTTCTGTTTTCATTTCAACTTGTCCAGCTTTCATTTCTGTCATGAATGACAAAAGTTGCGTTAATTTGTCTTCCAATGCGGATTCTTCCTTCTGCTTTTCTTCCGCAGCTTTCTTACTCTGCTCATTCGTTTCACCAACGTTGTCGGATATACCACCACAACTTTGCTCTCTTTCAAGAGCTTCTCGAAGACGTTCGATCAAGTCATCTTTCAGTCCTGATGTGGGCAAATTCCTCGCCGACAGTTCGTCTTTCAATGCGGCCACAGTGAGTTTCGACAGAGATTCTCGATGAAGATCAGCCATTTTCCTTTATCTTCACTATTCTATCCCACTTCTGACGCCAATTTGTTACGAATTTCCTGCGATGTGCTTAGAGTAAATTCAATAAGCAGAATCCTTTTAAAAAAAATAAATAAAGCTATTTATTTAACGAAGACTATAAGAATAACACTGCGCATTCAATAGCTCAGTCACCAGCCTACAGCTTGCTTGCTGTCTAAGGCTCCAATACCACTCCTAATCTTTCGTGCTTGTTTTTATATGCTCTCTGCTGGAAGTGACGTCACTAACAGGAAGTTATGTCATATTAGAAAAATCCAGAACCTTGGAGAGAATTCAAGAAATCAGGATCCCTCTAGAAAATTATCTCTGTCGCCAAGGTTGCCAACTTCCGTTGCCAAATTTGGCGAAATATCGCCAAACTTGGCGACAAAAATTAGTTGCCTAAAACTTCGCCAATTAGCCAATATTTCGCCAATTTGGCGACTTGCTATTGAAATACAATGGGATACATATAACATTCATTATCATAAGACAAATTACACCAATTTACAGAATTCGTAACAATATGTTCAAAAATACATAATATATGCACAATTAAATTTTTTAAAATTGTTGTGGAAGAAATAGCTATATTTTATACTGCTTATTTTTATGTTCAGAAATATTTTTAAATGAGGCAAATTTAATGTATAATACCTGTGTAAATATTTATTATTGACTGCTATTTTCTAACACTGCATGCATTATCATGGGAATCAAATTCTTTCAAACATGTCCTACTGTGTGGCATGCTGAATCATATTGGTAGAGGGGTTTGGCATGCCAAAGATAAAAGGTTGCCAACCCCTGGTGTACAGAGTTATAAAAAGGAAAATGTGATTACAAATTTTTTAAAAATCATCTCCATGTTTTGATTTTTTAAATGATGTTTTTTAAAGCAATGTGAGGGTATCCATGTTTTGATACATTTTGATATTTATTTCTTCATTTGATATACATCCAGAAATTTTTGCCATATTAAGTCAATATTTTACTTAAATATTCAGTTTCATTGGATTTGCAAAGGAATTGTTGATAGCCATTGTGTTTTATTTTAATAAACGAATAAAAAAAAAAACACATACATCAGAGGAAAAATAAATTTTATATTTTAACTATTGTTTTTGTTATTGCAATGAAAAATCATTTTCTTTTTTAGCAAGTAATATTTTTTCTCTTCTATTTCCAGCTCTCTACAGATTTTGATTTAGAGAAAGGTACTTTAATATCATATTCTTTCAAGTCGTTTTCTAAAGGTGAAGAGGTAAATTCATTTTTTTAAAATTTTGTAATTTTCAAGAAATGAAAAATTAAAAAAAAAACCCCTAGAAATATGTGAACAAAGATAGTTTGATATTTTAAAATATGTTTTCATTCAATAATCATGTTTTCTCATTATGGCTCTCTAGATTGTTCTGTATCTGTATATGCTATGCAATTCAAAAAATAGTTTGAAAGCTGGTATAAAATAATTGTAATTCATAATATGAACATAGTTTATTTTTGTTATCAAAATATATTCCTTCTTTATGTATATTTATTCTAACAATTTTTAAAATTCTTCATGCCCTGTATGACTATAATGTTTTAATATGATGGTGGTTTGAAAAGTTTTTAGTATTGCCAATAGAGATCACCACTGGTCATCACAGTTCTGACAATAGTTAATCTTCCTTTATGAGTAAATTTGCAGATGGCTTTTGATAGTTGTTCTCATGCAATGATTTTTATAGATGGGAAAGATAAGAGAATTGAGTGGTGATAAAGCATTTTGTTAAGAAAAGCAGGAAAACAAATAAAATTCATGCTGATTTTTAAAACACACTGTGGGACTCTGCTCCTTTATAATCAGCTATTGCCAAGTAACCAAAGAATTTAAATTTGCTCAGGAGAACATAGAAGATGATCTGCATAATGAGTGTTCTAAGATGTGTCATTACTGCAAAAATGATTACAAAAGTATACAAAATGGGCTTGGTGGATCACTGAATGTAAAAAGGCATGATCTGTAGGTATATCACCAGAATGGGTATATTATGCTTTGACTAAGAAATGGGAAATGAAATAAATTATGGAAAAATATCTACTAAATGGGTGCCATGAAAATACCAGATCAAAAACACATGAGAACGCAAATGTTTGAACATTGTTTGGTTTGTTTTCTGAACCCCCACCCCCTTAATATTTTCTTGGACTGCCTTATGACTACAGATAAAACATGGGTCCACTATTATACTTCAGAGACAAAGTAGTAGTTTAAGCAATAGAAATCAGCTGTTTTTCGGGCTTTAAAGAAAACAAAGACAATATTGTTGGTCAAAAAGCATCACATATCCTAGTTCAGAACATCAATTTCTTGGAATGTGAAAGAGATTCTGATGACAAAGTATCTTACCGGTCAAACAATTATGGAAAAATACCTTGCTAATCTCCTGGATCAACTATAGCAAATGATATGTGAAAGAAAGTTAAAGTTTTTGCAAAGAAGAAAGTTATCTTTTCAGCAAGACAATACAGGCCCCTATAAATATCATTATCATCTCTAAAATACGTAAACTAAGATATGAACTGTTGCTCGTATCAATGAATTACCTTATGTCTTTGATATGACTGTCAGATTTACATCTCATTTATAAACTCATTTTCCTTGGTGGGTAAGGATCCTCATCAAATTAAGAACTGACAGCTGTAATTGATAAGTTTTTTGCAAGCCTGGAGGGATTTAATTTCAAGATGGAATAAAGACAGAAAAAGTTTTGGCATTTCATATTAGTGTGGACAGAGAGATTGCATTGAAAAGTGAAAATAGTTTAAATGATATCAGTTATTTTGTATTTGATTTCAAAAACTTTTCTAATCTTTTCTTGTATTCTATAGTATACTACTTAGTACTAGTTTCACTGTTTGACAGAGACATCCTTTTAAAATAAGTTCTAGTATTAAGCTCTTCTGATAAAAACAAAATTGTCTTGAGTTGGAATGTTAATGATTAGTAAAGTTCTTGTTAGGGTTGTTAATGTTAGCACAGTTCTCGTTTATAATGCAATTACTAATCTGGTTTAGTCAAAATGTGAATCTCATTGACTTACAGTACTAATTCAAAATTATAAATTAGCTATATATTCCATAAAGGCAAATTGGGTAATAAACTGTCTTAAAAAGAAGCTGACATTCATTAAAATATAATGCATATACATTGCAATACTTTGTAATATGCTTAATTTTTCTCATTAATAGCTTTATTTATGTGAGAATGCTATTCCTTTATCAAAATTAAGTAATATAACAATCAATGTTTTATATTGCTTTAAAACAATGAAATATTTTATTACATATATATTTTAATTTTCATTATCTTTTATAAATACTTTCTTATCGAAATGTTATGAATTTATTTTTTTTATAAATGTATTTTTTCTTATATACACAATTACTTATAATTAGATTTATGCTCTTTCTTTGATTAATTTTGTATTTATAAATTTCATGCATTGATTTTTTAAATTTTTTGTTTTTCTTGATATTTTTTTATTTGAATAATGAAAAATTTCTTATCAAACATATTTTGTTTTGATAATTTTTTCTTAAAAGTGATTACAGTTTTTCATATTTCATTCAGCCTTTTTATTGAAAAGTAAAATTTAAACAGAAATTCTGATAATTTAAAAAAACGCTAATCACAAAATGAATTTTTTTTTTATTGTTAACATTTTGTTATAATTATTTTTTAGGTTTGTATGTTTTATGGACCTAGAACTAATGCTGAATTTATGGTGCACAATGGATTTGTATATCCTGAGAATGAAAATGATGCAATTGAAATTAAATTAGGTACATTTTTTATGATATCTTGTTTACATTTTGTAATTATAGTGGAATATTTTTTTCTGATTTATAGTATATGATTTTTAGGTATCAGCAAAAATGATCCACTTTCATCTCGAAAAAATGAGCTATGCAGTAAATTAAATGTATCTCCGTAAGTACCTTGAAATTAAATACATAAGATCTACCTTTAAAGTAATGTCACCAAGTTGATTAAAATAAAATTCATTGACTAGATAGGTATAATACATTAGTATTTTTCAACCTATATCAATACATTTTTGCTAGTGTCCTGGAAAATCTGTTTTGGAATTGCTTTTATAGTAGTACAAGCTGCTCGCTGGGCATCAATTTTTCTAAAATGATGTCCTTTCAGCAAAGATTCTGATTGTGGAAACAAGAAGTCTGAGGGAGCCATGTCAGAACTGATGGTTGGGCTATAATGTTACCTAGTTACATTTGGCCGGGTAGGTGGTGATGAGGAATGTGGTATGGGCTACTACATTGTAATGATGGAATGTCCAATTACTACTAATGTCTGACCTGATGTGCCATATCCATGAAATCACTTTTTTGAGCACTTCCATGTAAAATTTGAAGTTCTTGATTGTCCAGGAAGTGGAAATTCATGGTAGATGATCCCCTTGATGTAAAAAACACAATGAGCACAGGCGTAACTCTGATTTGCTCAATCAATCATTCTTGGGATGAGAGGATGATGAGGTGTGACAAGTGGCATATATAAAAAATACATTTTAAGGTCGTACTCAAAGATCCATATTTTGTCATGCGTGATAACATTATCCAAAAAAAAAAGGATCATTTTCATATATTTTCAAAAATTTTTAATAAACTTTCATTTTTGTAACCTGTACTGTAAACAAGTTATATAAATTTTTTTAAAAGTCAATTCCTACTTAGATCAACTAAGAAATTTTTTATTTTAATTACTTTTTATTAAATAAATTTTATTATTAATAATGTATATACATATAACAATCACAATTTTAAGTGACAAAATAGAAAGTGGTTTTCCTTGCAATTTTCCTTTCTATATATTGTTTTGGACTACTTTTGTTTGTTTGTTACTATTTATTCATTCATTAAATTTAATTATTCTAGTAAAATAGTATAGTAAGTAAGATATCACATTCTCAGAAATTAGGCCATCCCAGGTGAGATTCGAATTTACAACCTTAGGATTAGAAGTCCAACGTGCTATCAATTGCACTACAGGGGTGCAACAAACCATTTTCCATTCTATATATGCTATTGGACTATTATTTTTGTTTGTTACTATTTATCTTTTTTTAAATTTAATTAATGAATTAATATTTGAAAAAAAAAACTGTATTAACATCAAGTATCATCCACCACAAGTTTAAAAAAATGTATTTGAACTTGAGTAGATGAATAAAAAGTATTTTATTAATAATTGAAAATATATTTGAACAAATATATATGTATATAATATATATAATCAAAATTTATCTACAAGAGAGATGAATAAACATGATTAAAACTGAAAAGAATTGAAATTGCAAGATAACCAGACAACAGAATTTAAAAGGAAATATGAAAAATTAAAATATTAGAGTTAAATATAAAAAATATAAAAGAATGGACGCTACACAGTATTATCAACATTGCTGACTTAAGACAGCTTATATTTACAATTTTTTTTATATAAAAGTGCAGTTGAACATGTTTTGTGGCCAGCCAACCTTCCCCCTTTCTGTTAATAATACTGAGCAAAAACCAATAGAAAATAATGGATAGAAAATCTAAATCCATTATGAGCAAAAGGTAACTCACCTAAAAATTGCATACTGAAACGCAGAACCTGCACTAATCTGAGCACAATAAACAAGTTTATTGCCAGATTCTGGACCCAAATACATATTTAAAGCAAAGCAATGTCTGAAAAGTAGCACCTAGCAAAAATATGAAAAGAATAGAAATAATAAATTAAGAATTGTAAACATACTACCATTATCTTAGGGACACTAAGATTATATGATTTAAAAAATTAAATTAAATTTTAAAAAAGTAATTTTATTTAAAATTAGAAATTGGGGGTATCTATAACTTTCTAGGAAGAATAATAAATTTATAATAATAACCCGTTAATAAACTATGGAAATTTAATCCTTACTATTTAGAATTTCTTTATTCAAATATCTATTAATAAAATTAATTGGGTATTTTTGAATTAAACAGTATTTAGTAAAATGTTTATAGTTTATTTTTCTGATTTATTTGAAACTAGAAATGTATTGTTTTGTGTGTAATTAATAACAATATTTCTGTATATAGAAACATGCACATTACTCTCCCAATGTGGTACTTTTATAATATTGAAATTAAAGTCTTCTCGTTTATCATAAATATTAGTAACTTATTTTATTATCTTTTAATTTAATTTCTATATCAAGAAAATTTGCTTCATAATTGTTACTATTTGTCTGAATTAAATTAAGATATTGTGGATAAAAATTAATGTTAGTTTTAAAGTTGTCTTGCTTGCCTAAAATGATTATATAATCTATATAGTGAAAAAAGTAATATTCTAAGTTATATCTATGATACTATTTTCTAAATAATGTTTATATAAATTGGCAAGACAGTTGCTAGCAGGACCACCTTGTGGCAGACCCTTAATCTGTAGATAATAATTACCATTATGATAAACATAGTTCTCTTTTAGAACTAACTTAAGTAGAGAACCAAATCTATCATATTTGACAATTTTAAATAAATTATCTTTATGTAATTGTTCAAGAGTTTTAATCATCTCTCTCTTGTAGAGAAATTTCGATTATATATATAATCAAAATTTCTCTACAAGAGAGAGAGATGAATAAACATGATCAAACTGAAAAGAATTGAAATTGTAAGATAACGAGACAATTGATTTTAAATGGAAATAAAAAAAATTAAAATAATAGAGTTAAATATAAAAATATATAAAAGCATGGATGCTACAGTATTATAAACATTGCTGACTTAGGACAGCTTAAATATAAAATAATTTATATAAAAGTGGGGTTGAACATGCTTTGTGGCCAGCCAACCTTCCCCCTTTCTGTTAATAATACTGAGCAAATATCTATTGAAAATAATGGATAGAAAATCTAAATCCATTATGAGAAAAAGGTAACTTACCTAAAAATTGCATTCAAAAATTCAGTGCCCACGCTAAATCTGAGTACAATAAACAAGTTATTGCCAGATTCTGGACCCATATATATATATAAGGAGAGTGTGAACTAATAGTTGGAATTGAATAAAGCGGAGATGCATTCCAAAATCTTTGAATTACAGTAGTGTAGTTTAAAAAAAGGCACCCTTTAAAAATGATTTTTCACTATGCTAAATCACTAATTTTTTTAAAAAGAAAGTTCATTTCAATTTTAGATTATCATTAATTTTTTCTGTTTCTTATAGCTAAATACTTGTACAAGTTCCCAGCTTATAAATTATAAGCTTGTTAGAATTTTATTCGTAATACTATTAATTATAGTTTTAGTTAATCTCCTAAAATTTGTGAGTTTATGATTTTTTTTTATTGGGCTATGTTCATATTTATCCTGGACTTTGGGTTGAATAAGTTTTGTTTAGTAGTAAAATTTTATTTTTGAAGTGAAATAATCATAGATTTTTGTGATACCATTTCATAATTTTGAAGATAAAAAAACCTTTTTATCTTTATTCTGATGTTGATAGTTGTTTATTAAAATGCTACAAAATTAATAATTTTAGTAGACTTAATAAGTTTTAATTAATATATATTCAATGTATATTTTAGTAATGGGCCATTTTTTCTACATAAACAGAAGCTTGTGAATGAGGAACTACTTAAATTTTTAGAAATTAATGTAATGAATTCAGGTATGTTTTCTTATTTCTTATAATTTAAAAAATTGATCAAAATTAATTTTTAATATTTTAAGATTCATTATTTGTATACACTTAAACCTGTTTTTGTGCGGTGGATAGGGACCGCATAAAATAAACGCATAAAAAAAATTGCACAAAACTTCATGAATAGCTATAAAATATAGTTTTTGGAACACAATTAAAATTTTTTTTTATGCGGTGGATAGGGACCGCATAAAAAAAGTCTCACATTTAAAATAACTTAAAACCTTAGGAAATAACTAGTACATACCTGGAATTTCGCCAAACGTTTTGGAATCTGATTTAAAAAATACACTTGCGAACATTTTTAAATATTTTATTTACATATTATGTGATTATTTTACACATACAAAACTTTTCAAAACGTATGAACATTATCCTTCGCAGTCTGACAATTTATGCGAACTTTCCTGTGATAAACTGGTTCAAAATCGCTTTCGTCACTTGAAGATACTATCTCGCACTCGTTTAGAGTTGACTTTTTTTCAGGTACCATATAGTCAGTGATTAGTTTTTGCGACGACTGTTGTTTCACTAGACGCTTGTATATGTCCCGGTAGCCAGATATGCACGACTGAAGCTCCTTTTGGAATTTTGAAGTTCTTTCAGAATTGGCCTCGATTGCAAGAAAATGACATTCTAATTTATGACAGAGTTTGAGTCCTGCATAGATTTTATCTGCTGTCATATGATCGGGTTCTCTTTGAAACAGAGAGCTTTCTCCGAGAGAGAGCTTGCATATGACATAATTATTTTGTATTTTTTTAAATGTCGAATAGAGAGTTTTGGAAATGGACTACTCATATAAAAAATCGAAAAAACTAAATGACTGATCAATCCTACTGATTTTTTTATTGATAACTTCGTCAATTATGTTCAATTTGATTGAAATTTTTATTTACCGCACAAAAAAAATCACACAAAAAATGACCGCACAAAAGCAGGTTTGAGTGTACGTGATATAGTAGTTTCTATTTAAGTAATCTGGGATAATACACTGTGTATGGGAATTTATATAATTTTATTATTCCTACCTTATTCCATACATATATAGATATATAATTTAAAAATATAACAGGAGTGAAATTGTAATTATAATGTAGTTTGATTAATTTGGATCTATTTCTAATTTTTATAGAATTATTTTTGGCACAATATTGATATCTAAAATTCTTAATTTTGAAAGAGTATTTAAAGGTATTAAAATTATGATGAATAAATAAAAATGTTAATAGGCATTAATAATATGTATACACTTTTGTTATGATAAAGTATTTCTTATGATTTTATCTTCTAATAAAAAAAACCAATAGTTCTGTATTTTTTAATAGAAAAAAGTATGTTTTTTTATTTACTTAGAAATCAACCACTAATATTTAAATGTAAATTAATGTTTATTGAAGTTCATAAAATGCGTAGAAAGTTGTACAAAAACATGTATGTAATTTATCCACTGGCCAAAAGTAATCTCTACAATATGATTTAAATAAACAACTGTGTCAAGTGAGAAAAATGTGTATACAATTGAAAGGGGGGGGGGGGTAAACAAAATTTTATTTCAATTTCATGAAATACATTTGAAATGTTTGTGATAAATTAGTTTGTGTAATTCAAAGAAGAGCTAAATTTTATCCTTTTTTAAAACTGTAATATATTAAAATATTTATTTATCTGATGAAAGTTTTTTAATTAGATACTAATAATTTTTGATTTTTTAATTATAGCATAAATTTTTTAAAAAATAGATTAAATAGTTGAGCTCTTTCTTTGTTCTTATAAATTGTGAACTATAATTTTATTATTCCAGAAGGACCGATAATGTGTAATATATTTATATTAAAATTAAGTCATGTCGTAAGCATCAAAATAGATCTTAAATGCATCCAACAGGGAAACCAGAATTATATGATTTGTAATTTTCATTGCAACTAACTTTTAAACAATATTATCTTGTTAATCAATCAGGGAGGGGAAAAGAACAAACTTAAAATGTAAAAGAATTGATCCTGCAAAACTTAAGTTAATTAAAAATCAATTGGCCTTTCACTATCTCTATATTTCAGAAATTGTGAAACCTTAAGGCTATACATATTGTGAATTTATTTTAGATTTTAAAATGAAATGTATCTTGTTTCTTCATAGTATGTTAGTTAAAATTTTTCTTTACATTGCTCACATTATTATTTACATTAATTCATAATTTTTGTACTAATGTGTTTATATTGCTTGCTTTATATTATTATTATTGCTTTAAACTAGTTTTTTACACATGTTTTTTTTTTATATTTTTTATGCAGAAGATTTAGAACGCATATTAAATGAAAAACAAGAAAGTGCAGATTTGTTATCTGCAGAATTCTCTGATCTTAAAAGAAAAGCTTTTTCATTTTTAAAAGACAGAGTGAATCTTTTACTAAAAGCTTATGGTACAACATTAGAGGTAAAATATATTTTATTAATTAACTTTTACACTGGCAAGGATAAATTATAAAAATTAAATTTTTTTAACTGGGAATTTCTACTGTAGAAATGATTATTTATATTTCTAATTGAATATTTTTTATTATGATGAATATTATTTTTATTAGCTTTTTGATTTAACTTTTATATCATATTAACATTTTAGATTATAATTATTTTTAATGACTGTTAATATACAAGTTGGTTATGAAAATATAAAGTAATCATTATATTAAATGAAATTTAATTACTTTACTTTTTATATAAACAAAAGCTCAATTACAATTCTTTGTTCATACAATTACAACATTCTAAAACTAAACACATTACAAAATTTATGGTCTTACATTTAATTATATATCTGTAATATTTTTTTCTTTCCAATTGAAAATATTAGTAGTATTTGAAAACAGAATATATGGAATAATTTTTGACATTGTTTGCTTTTATTTATATATTATAATTCAATTTCATATATGCTAAAAAGTATTTATTTTTGTTTTCATATTTTAATGTTAAATAAGAAAATTTGCATAAAATATCTTTTATATGCTCATTATCTCTAATAAACATTACACTTTATGAATTATTTTAATTTCCTCACAAATTTCTTTTGTGCAAGTTTCTTATGATATTGTTCATAAAAAATACATTCAGCTTGAATATCACTACTCATGCCTATAAGATGAGAACTTAAAAAAATTCTGGAATGAGTTAACTTACATTATATCTGTCTATTCAAAGTTGATATTAACTCTGAGTGTTCTGCATTTGCAAGATAGTGACTCAAACCTAACCTGATGACAGGAGTAGTAGGCATGACACAAAATTTTAAGGAACAATCACAAATACAGATATTAAATTAACTGTTAATTTATTACTAGGCTAATTCAAGGTACAAAGGGAAGTCAATTATCTAACCAAAAAATTGAAATACACTTATCTGTAAGCACCAAATGATATGGGGTTATTCTGATGCTTAATTTCCAAATAAACGGAAGAAGCTCCTTATATAGAAAAATCAAATCCTACACTCAATCTAATCTGGGTTGAGTTATGAAGAAGAAGGAATAAAGTCATGATAATAATTACTCTAAAAATTGGTAATTGCTGGGATCTTGGCAAGAAATTAACTATCGTAACTGAATAGAATCCATGTGTAGTAATTAAATTTAGTGTAAGTATCAGCTAACTCTTCTGCCTGATCAAAACTCCACTTTATGTACAAAAACTTAATCGGCACATCGTGGTTTCACTGTAAAGAAATGCAGTTAAACTTTCAACTAAACTTTTTTTTAAAGAAAAACTCAGAGTTTTTGAGAGGAAAAGCTTTTGTGATAGCCCTCTGATACATGTATAATTTTATGTGTTATATTTCTGTTGTCTGTCTATAGCTTTTATTATAGGATTAGAATTTTAAAAAAACTTGGGTTTCTTTGTCGTAGTAATGAGGAAAATTTTATAAGCATTTTAAATTAATGATTTCTTTAATATTTAAGTCAAAAATAAATATATTTGAATATCTTATGAAATGCTTGATTTACTTTTTATTTATTTTGAACTGATTATTAAAATAATGTTTGTATGTTATTATTTCAATCAAATCACAATTATTTGAAATTTTATAAGTGATTACATAATTATTAATTAACTTCACTTGAATGATTTGATTGCTACTTACTTTTGAATCTTCTCAATTCTAGGAAGATGAAGATTTATTAAAACAAAGTATTCCTGAATCCATCCACCATTTTTTAGCTGTACAATTGCGAATAAGTGAAAAAAAGATTCTTTCTGCCACATATGAGTTTTGTGTTCAGAATATAACATAAAGCATTTATGTTGATTTTTTAAGGGTATTCTGTGTGTTGACTTTTAATTGTACTTAAAACAATTATATTTGTTTGATAAGTTATTTTCTTTTTTATATTTATGTATTTGATTGTAGTTTAAATGTTTGTTTTATGCTTTAACCACAAATATTAAGTGCTTCTATTTTAATGGTTTTATTTGTTTTATTTATTTGATTTGTATTATTTTAAGCAATACATATTTCATATATTTTTTTTACCCTACATTTTTAAAACTACAATATTTATTATTTTATTTATTTTTATCAATTTAACTTAAGTTGAACTATTGCAGTTGAAATGTGTTTGTGGGATTGAATTGATTCATAGCAATATCATTGCTCATAACTGACGAAAAATTTATGGTACAGACTTCTTCATAAATCACACATATTTCCTGTATCTTATAAATATCATTCGATCAATTTTCATTATATCATGAATAATTTCATATTTTTATCAAGGTAATAATTAGTTCACTTCAGTAAAAAAAAAAAATTTAATATCTTTATTGCACAATTTATAACTTGAAAAATCACTTAAGAGATCTTATGTAAAGTTTGTGTGCATTAATAATTTCTTCTTCTACTTGCTTTATAAAAATATCAATCCAAAGTGTCAATCAAGATCACATTTTTTCTGCTTGTTTATGTAAGAGGTATAAATCGATTCATTTTTGTTGTCACTTTTAAGCAAAGAAATTTAAAAGGTGTATAAGAATAATGCTCATTAAGTAAGGTTTAATGAACATTATTCTTATATATGAAACAAGGTTGAAAAGTTTTAGATTTTATTTATTGAATGACGTGTCTAACTTAAAAATATTTTTTTAAAGAATTGGATTTTCTCAGAGTGAAATGTGTGTACTTATTAATTAAATTACATCTTTTGTTACAATTTATATGTACTTACAGCTAAAAGAATAAAATTGTTTGTTGTATTTCAAGTGTTAAAAGTTCTCTTTTTGCATATTTTAACGAATACACAATGATAAGTGATCAAGAATTATATCAGTTTTCACTCATTTAATGATAGGTGATAAATGCCTCTCTTATTTGAAATTTTAAGTTTAGGAGTTGTTACAAATTAGTTTATTTTTATTCATTTTTTATATGAGAGGATTATATTTTCTGAGGTGAGGAAATAAAATGATAAGTTTTTTTTTTTTTTTATAAAATTGTCAAATACAATATTTTTGGATGTTGATTAAAGATCTATTCATATGCTATTAAATTAAAAATAGAAATTTTAATTAATTATAATTTGTAAGTATATTAATGCAACATCTATATTTTCTCAGCTTGTTACTATGAAAGCTTGCAAAGACTCAATAAAATTTAAAAATCTGGCTTTTGGGTTTTCATAAAATTAAAAATTAGTTTAATAGTTTTAGTTTTTTTTAAAAATAAAATATAAAAAAAAAATTAACCTGTTATTTTAAATGAAAAAAAAAAAATCCACCTTAAATATAGGAGTATTATAAACCAATGAAAGCAAATAATAAATATACAACACAAGATTTAGCAATAATAATTATTTTTTAATTGCACTTTTGTTTCTAGGCATTTTGTTGGTATATTTTGTTATAAATTCTCTAATAGAACTTGAATATGTCATAGCAATAGCATGAATGGAAAACTTGCCATGCTGCTTATTTGGCAATGATTATCATTTGATGAAATTAAGCATATCTGAAGTTTTTGCATTTACTCTGGAAGTTTATCATTACATAGCATTGATATTATTTTGCTGGAAGATGATTTGCTTAACTTTATGTGTTTCCACTATCAAAGTTTAAAACTGAAATACACATAGTGCATTTTGCTGTGTTTTTTTGTTTCTTTTTGGAATATTTGCCATACTCCTTATTTTTTGCTGTTCCTATTACTCCTAAAATAAATTATAATTAACAATTACTTGCAGCTATTGTTGTAGGCATTAACTCATTATTAAAAATAATTACAAATCTGTTTTCATAGTACTTAAAATTTAATAAATAGTTCATTATGCATGTAGGAAGAACAAAAACGTAACATTTTTGCAGTTATTACAGTGCAAAATCTGCACCATAGTGTAAAAATAATATTGTTTTTTCCTGTCCCCTTTTGAATTTCTATCTAAAAGGACTCGATTTCCCTTTTTTTATTTACTATAATTTTTATTTACTATTTAAACAGTATTCATTCTTATTATTGCTTTTTCTTTTAATAAATTATGAATTATTATTGCCTTTTTGAATTTAAATAAATTATGACAAGGGCACACACACACACACGTTGTTTCATCTTGGGAAATATATGGAAGGGGAAGATAGATGAATATAAACATACAGTACAATCACCGAAGAATATAGATTTTTATTATACAAGCGATGATCCCAGAATAGAACAGAAGGGGTGCGCTGCTTTACATTTGAGGTGGGAATCCATTTCAGGCGGAAGTCCGACTTCTTTTCCCGAAGATACATCCATGCCTTATTTGGGATTTGAACCCGAGCCCACTCAATTGCATGCCGAGTGTCATAACCACCATACTAGGTGGGGCGGCATATATATATATAAAACTGAAATGAAATATACTTGTTTGAAATTGACTTAATCTTGATCACCAAAAAAAAATTTGGGTACAAACTGTTTAACATGTAGAATTAGCTATTGTTTCTCTGATTTATAGACATTATTTACTTCCTTGTATAGCTTTTGAGGAAATGTAGTAAGTACAGCTATGTGATTGATAGTTTATCTATTTTATTTTTCTCATGAGAATTATTTATTCTTCTACAAAAGAAAATTATATATGTCTTTATTTATTTCTTATTAAAAAATAAATTAAGAAGGTCTCTTAAGTTTAAAATGTATAATTTAATAAAAGCTGAACACACCCACATATATATTATCTAATGCAGTAGATTAATTACATTCTTCAAATTAAAATTTTTATTAACTGCATACAGAGGATAATTTGAAACTATGTGCATTGCATTTAATTAATTTTGCATGTTTTATAACTGTGTATACTTTCAATTCATACAAATATCTTGCTTTGCAAAACGTTTATCAAACAGGTGGTTAACAATATATTAGATTTATTTTAGCATGCAATAACAAAAAAGGGGAAGAAAAAGAAAACAAAGAAGAAATTATATGAAGTTAATTTATATTTACTAGCTTTTCATATTTTCCTAGCAGAGGGACTCAATCAATTTATAGACAGTGTTGGATTAAGCAACATGGAGGCCCCTAGGCAGTCAAATTCTCGGGGCCCTGTAGCATGTTTTTGAAGCACTAAATGGAAATAGAACACACTTTTGTGGGCCCCTAAAAAGCACGGCTCCCATAGGCAATTGCCTACTCTGCCTAATGAGTAATTCGGCACTGTTTATAGATATCAAATTATTGATACATCTAGCACAACCCAGAGTCAATATCAAATTTCAAATATAGTAAAAATGGATAGATATTTTGTGTGGTGTTTTCATGTGGATGAAACATGTTGGAATGTTTGGTGAATTCATGTATTTTTGTTATATATATTTATCTAGACTAACTAAACTGTAGAGATCCATAAAAAAAGGGGTTGTTAATCATTTTTACTGAATATTGTACGACATTATTTGATAGAGTTTTTGAGGAGCATAAATATCCTTAGTTTCACTGCTGTGTTCACCAATCCTTGAATAAATCATGCCCAATTCATGGATCAAAGCATCTATTTTTGGAAATTCATTGATTCTAATTTGAAGAGTCAAATGAAGGGTCAATCATCATTATATGTTATGGAGTTGGTGCACATTAATTCAAAAGGGGCCCCAAGTTCTCACATTGATGTGGTGTGGAAGTTTGGAGAATATGCTAATTCACCTTTTTGTCTTTCACCTGTACACCTCTTGTTGCTTCTAAGTGAGATGTTAACAAAAAAAAAGGAATCAATATCCTCAATAAAAAGTAAATCTTTTATTGTTATAATTTATCATTACTCTAATTACAATGAAAAATTTGTCTCATTTAATTTTACAAATAATTAAAAGATAATTCTTTCTAGTTTTCAACTACATTGACTTTTTTTATGCAAAATATTATCAAACTTATTTTGATAAATTTTGATGCTGCATATTTGTCTACTATTATTTTGATCGAGCAATACTTAATGTACTCGAAACTGTTTTTAAATAGTATATTTCACAACATATTTTGTATAAAATGCACACGATTAATTTGCAGTGAATTATTTTTACTCATTTTACACTAAAAAATTATACAATTTTATTGTAAAATGGTTTTTTTACTAACAAGCATAGAAAGAAATGAAACTTGAAGATTGTCTATATTCGAATATTAATTGGTAATACAATTAAATTGGGCAAATTATTGTTTATAATACAGATATAATTAATATAACACATATTTATTATTAATCAGTAGGAATATTTTCGTCAGTGCACTTCATGATTGGAATAAATATAGCATATATCTACATTTTTTATTACAAAACATGCATAACGCGTTGTGTGTGTAAGTACCGTAAATGCGGCGTATAACGCGCACATATATATTCAAGCTGCATATTTTATTTTTAGGTATATTTCGCCGTACACACAACGCGCGCCCCCCTTTTTACGAAGAAAAATCTGAAATGTGTTAGTATACAATGCTCTTATGTTTTGAAGTCATTTATTCGAAGTATTATCCCAGACTTTTGACAAAATAGTATACTTCTAGAACTGCAACTTTTTTAGTTCATAAGGCATGTCATTTCTTTTAAATGAACAGTATTCTGATATGTGTTGAAGTCAATTTTTTTTATGCTAAATCTTTTTTGTTATTTTTAAAGGTATCGTTTTTATACCCGGCGTATAACGCGCATCCTTAAATTTCGATCATATTTTTTGTGTTAAAAGTGCGCATTATACGCCGCATTTTACGGAAATTCTTTTTCTAGATTGAGAGATGAGTATTTATAAGTAACGATGGTTTATTGTATATATGCGTTATTTCTTTTAAATGTCTTTTCAAATACAAGAATGATACGTTCGATTCCTTCAAAGATTATTGAAACTAGTGTAATCTAAATGGAGTTCGAAATTACGCATTCAATCGTTGTGTTCGAAATTTTTTGTGGTACGTAATGCTTTAGAAAAAAGCTCTTTGAATTTTTGTATGATTTATTAAAATGAACTGAATTCTCGTGTTATGTTCATTCAATTAAAACGAATCGGAATTTTGTTAAAAATAATTTCGACTAGTCAGTAATGCACGGTTGCGGAAGAAAAAAAAAGAAGGTTCCACCGAGATTTGAACTCGGATCGCTGGATTCAAAGTCCAGAGTGCTAACCATTACACCATGGAACCCATCTTCCCATGCCGGGAATCGAACCCGGGCCGCCTGGGTGAAAGCCAGGAATCCTAACCACTAGACCACATGGGAGTTGAAGAAAGGGTTGCAGAGACGAAACAGGTTACTTTTTCCTCTCTGCTTATCTATGAAAATTAGGCGAGTTGCCAGCACTGGATTACATAAACGTTACATAACCCCAACCTTATCTGCTCGATTCAACATCCAGTTCTTGATGATGCAAGGAGAATAAGAACAGACTTTTTTAAATTTAATTTTTTAAACGGGAAAAAAAAAAAAACTGAAAGCGCGGCATGGTTTTGAAATTTAAACTTCGAAAATTGTTTATTTGGTTATACAATCGACAACGATTTTATTATCCCTTTTAAAAGTATTTTGATTTATTAAAAATCGAAAAGTATTTTGTGTCTTGTACAAACAAGTTTTAAGCACTTGCAGTAGCGCATACAAGAAAGTTCTGGGGGTTCGGACCCCTCCCCCAAAGCCCTTGATTTTTTTCGATTGATTATAATTCTATCTATATAGTACGTAAAAATAAAAAAGTATTTGTTTCCAATAGTTTTAACGCCAATTATTAATTAATTAATTTTTATTGTTTTTTTGTTCTCGAAAATCCACAAAATTAAAAGAATATGTTGGGCGGCGTATTGAAGCATGATACGAGAACAGTGGACTTTCGACCTTGGACCCCCCCCCCCCCGAAAAATTCCTGTGTGCGCTACTGAGCACGTATATTAAATACTGCAAGGACGAAGAAAGTGATAATTCATCCAGGATTAATTTTTAGTATATTCCAAATTATTTTAATAAATGTGTAATTTCCGCAGGTTAAAAGAACATGTTCCCCATCGATTATACGTGGTTATAAGGTTATTTGTTACACGTTGCATTTTTAAAATCCTATATAAGGGTAAACTTTCGAGGGGAAAAAAAAGTCAAGTAGTTTGTGAAACAAGATAATTATGGTATCAAAGAACCATTTAAAAGCATTCCACGTGTACAAGAGAATGATAGAGGGGGGGGGGATCTGGTATAACGGGCGTAATCAAGACAGTCGTACTCTATATAATTTTAATATCTTTTCTTATTTTTTTTTAAATAAAGTTTTCCACACAATATAAAACATTTTCCATTCCTTCAAGAAATAAGAACTAACGAAGATATTTTTAAAATTCTGTGCCAAAACAATCTTTGTCAAAATATCATGAACTTTATGCTTCCAAACCAAAAAAAACAACAACCAGTAAGTGTTTTAATGAAGGATTTCATGTTTACACTAATAAATTGTGTGGCTTTGTGGTTGTCCTTTCACCATAAACGTGATTTCAACTCTCTTTACATGAACTCTGAAGCATGCCATAAATTACGGAATGTATTTTTGTCATTTCTGTTGGCGGTTTAAGTGTATGCCTTGTTTATTTACCACAGTGCTTTCGAATTCATGTATGTAAATAAATAACGTTGCTTGAAAATCTCTTTAAGAAATATTTTCCCATGACATTTTTACTAGAACAAGTAATATAAAAAAATTTTCTTAAGTCAATTCCCACTAAGGTAAACAAAGAAACATTTTATTTTAGTTACTTTTTTCAATTAATATATCTAAATATGTATATACATAAGACAGAATCATAATATAAAGTGACAAATTAGAAAACGATATATATGGTGTTGGATTATTTATTCTTTAATTAAATTTAATTATTCTAAGAAAATGTCATAGTAACAAAGAATTCACATTCTCAGAAATTAGGCCATCCAAGATGGGATTTGAACTCACGACCTTTGGATCAGAAGTCCAACTCGCTATCCACTGCGCTACAGGGACACTACGAGCTATTTTCCTCTTTATATATGCAGTTGGATTATAATTTTTGTGTGTTTGTTACTACTTATTCATTTTTTAATTTAATTAATGAACTAATGTTTGAAAAACTGTATTAACATCAAGTGTCATCCACGACAAGTTTAAGAAAATGTATTTGAACTTGAATGGATGAATAGAAAGTATTTTATAAACGATTGCACATTTGAACAAGATATATAAATAAATATATATAGAGTGAATGTGAACCAATAGTAGGAATTGAAAAAAAAAAATGGACTAGCTATTGTAATTAGAATGCTCTAATGAACAGTAAATAGTCAACTAATGTATTCTACAAGTCATTAATATTCCATATTTTAAATGAACTGCTATCACGGTCTTAATAAGCGACTCAAAATTTTTTGTTTAATGTGAGAGTCAAAGAGAGTCAAATTGCATTTTCCCACTTTAAATAACATTGCTAATCGAAATGTTTTTAAAGATTGCATTTTACCTAAGAAAACACACACCCGAGCATGTTGATCAGCGTAAAAATATTCCAAGAAACCTGTGTGGCTGCTGTGACCTAGTGGTTAGGGTCACGACCTTGTGCCTGGCGTGTCATGAGTTCGAACCAAGGGTCACTGAAGACCAGTCATTTAGAGGGGATGAAGCACGCTAAATCTGTAGAAAGAACGGGAGGCTCAAATACCTCCCGTTGGCATAGTTTAACAGTTTGGAGAGGGTTGTCATCCTCGTCACTTGACCGTGGTTCGAAATGACGAGATCCGTTACCAATAGCCTTTATGTTGCTTTATAGTGCGGCATTAGCAAGCAGTCACTCTAAGAAATTGACGTGTAAAAGGTAAATAATTTATAAAAAAATGTTGCAAAAAATACTTTTTTTATTTTTATTTTACCCTAATCAATGATTAAAATATTAGTGCTTTTTAAATACTTGAATGAGAACTATCAAGCAGAATGTTCTAGGAAATGCCAACGACTTCGACAGCTCTACCTCTTTTTGCCTTACATTTAATAATCACAGGAATGAATAACAGATTGCTCTAAATATTTACGTAGATTATCACAATTTGAGAAATATGCAATTAGACAAGATTATAGTACAATGCGAGGTAGTAATTATAAGAATGTGCAGGTATTGTTCACAAGCTTGCCTCAGTGCATAGTTATGGCACAAAGGAAGCATTTGGATGATTTTTTACGTGGTAGAATATTGGACGACTGGAATGTGACGTACCAGCTGGAAGTAACGAGGAACTTGGAATCGCCAGAGTGTCATCTCCAGGCTTTGGCAACGATTCCAAGATGATAATAATGTGAGTAGATGTTACAGCACAGGTCGCCCCCGAGTTACAACGCCGAATGAGGACCAGTATTTGGCAGTTACTGCCAAAAGAAACAGACGGAGCACAGCATCAGACCTATCTCGTCAGCTCTCTTCAGCTACCGGTACGACAGTTTCAAGGCAGACCGTGTACAGACGCTTAGGGCACATTGATATATGCTCGTAGGCCTGCCTGTCAGATGCGTTCCCCTTACCGCAACTCGCTGTCGCCTGCGATTAACCTGGAGTAGAGAGCATGCATTGTGGACACCGCAACAGTGGTCTTGTGTGATGTTTTCCGACGAGTCCAGGTTTAGTTTGCAGTCTGATTCTCACCAGACTTTCATATGGAGAGCGCCAGGTACCCGTTACCACCAAGGGTGACACCGTTACGGTGGTGCAGGATGGCTCGTTTGGGGAGGAATTATTCTTGGTTCCAGAACTGACCTGCATGTTCAGAGTGTAACGATGACAGGCCACAGCTATCGGGATGTCATTCTGGAACAACATGTAAGTTTGTTTCCGGGCGCCATGGGGGCTGAATTTCTGTTTATGGATGACAACGCCCGTCCTCGCCGTGGAAACATTGTAGACGAATGCCTTCAATCGGAGGATATCACCCGTATGGAATGGCCAGCATACTCACCGGACTTGAATCCAATACAGAATGTGTGGGATATGCTTGGCCGACGAATTGCAGCCCGTCAACCCCCTTCTACCGGAACTTCGGAGGGCATTGCTTGATGGGAGTGGTGTAATATTCCCCAAGATCAGATTGATAATTTGATACTCAGCATGCGTAGGCGTTGTAAGGCCTGTATTGCATCGTCCGGGAGACATACTCCGTATTAACCATCATACAAACCATGTTATACTGTTTTTTGTAAATAGGTTCTTTTTTGAAATTTGCTCCAGGGAGTAAAAATCGCAATTTTTATTAATTTTATCAAACATATAGCATCTTTTTTGCTCTTTACCTTTTGTTTAATAAATAGACTTTACAAATAAGTCAAATTTGTTTTGCTTCTGTCTCTTTCTTTACCTGAACTTTATTATCCTTAATTTATGGACATGAGTGTACATGACAGCGTCTTTTTTAATCACTTTTGTTGAGGCTAATCTTTGCTATAGCGTATATCTTACAATGGTGCCTAAACTCACGTTTGCAAAAAGATAAAAGTTCATAGAAATTACTTAAAATATGGACTGTGTCCGGTACCACTTCTTTTTTAAAGTTACCCATGTGGCTTGTATGGCCCGAGTTGGGAAACACAGCCTTAGATATACTCGTGGTCACACAAATTCCACAGATAACTTGAGGCTTTTTACCTATGCATTTATAATTTTATTTTCGAATTTTTATTTCCACTTGTGGAAACTCGAGGTTCCGCCGAACATAATTTAAAGACCTTTTGTGTAGATCAGAGGTTCCCAAACTTTTTGTCTCATAGACCCTTTGCAATGTTTTTCGGTTTGGGGTAAGCCCCTGCTTAATTAATGTTGAGTTTTTGCAAATTTATCAACTTAAATGTCTTTGACAGCTGGTACTACTACTCCTACTGTAGAAGAATTAAATTTCGAACTGTAATGAAGTATAGTGCTTAAAATTTAAAAAGCAAATGTTAATTACTTAAATTAAAAGTTAATTAATGAATGCAACTGTTAAATAAACTAACCAAAAACAAACACATGATTTTAAAGGGAGAAATGAATCTCTAGCACTACAATATCAAATTTTCAACATTTAGTATTAATCCCGTCTGGTTTAACCTTAAATTTTTTTCTGTAGTGTCCAATTTTTTTTTGGCAGATTAGCAACCGCACTGAAGCTTCTTCACACTAGGAAAAGCAATGAAAAATTTCCTCACGATATTCCGAAAGTAGAGACAAATAACAGGTTTGACCTTTTAAAGCCAAAATTGCTGGCATCCGTTTCTAAACTTTAAGATGCTCATTAGTGTTTATTACTATCAGTTCCTATTGTAACGTGACATTTTTTTTTCTTCCAATATGACTATGCGAATTCATTGCCTACTGTATTGCCATATAGTCAAATCATTCTCAAACCTAACTTCAAAATCTGAATAAAAGGCATTTAAATTTAAACGTAGGTTAAAACGTTCTGACAGAATGTCTATGACAAATTTAGAAAATTCGGGGGACCTTCAGTATTATACTTCTTTAACTTCTCAGGAAAGAGAAGCTGAAATGTTTCCTGCTTTAATAAAATTTATGCACCTTGTCAATGCAAATTAATTTCATTATATTTAGTTAATAAATCTGTTAAATAGGTAAAATTTGGTTTTCACATGAGTATAATTTTTTATTTAAAATTAGTCATGGTTTAGTTTAATGAGATCCACTATCATAGATCCCCACTTACACCTCATGGACCCCCAAAGTAATTTTTGGCTGGCGTAGACCCTTGGAGGTCTATATAGACCACTTTGGGAATCACTGGTGTAGATTATCAACGCATTGTTAATATTCGTCAAAATAAAAAAAAAAAAATCACTTGAGGTATAAGTAAAGAATGTTATTGAAAAAACTTTACCTTTTTTCTTATGAAAGAACCTAATTTTTTTTCGTTGAAGAATTTAACTTTCAAACTTATGTGTCTAAAATCATTCTATGTCTCTTATTATTCCATGACCTTTTGTGTGTATTGCTCTCTCATATTTTTATTTTAAACAAAAACCTTTATTTTTGATAGATTCTCGATAATTTAAACATCCGTCTTGAAAATGAAAAATCTCATTTTTAATAAGATTTATGTTCGAAAGTATTTCCTTTGTAATTTAATATCGCTGCCAGTGGTCCTCTTTATTTCAGAAAATTTTTTTGCTAGAAAATTTAATCGGAATTAATTTTGAACTTATGAATTCCTTCTTAATTTTTTTTTTAAACTGAAGAATATAAATTTTAAATTGTTTCTTCGATATTGCCGTGTGTTCGTCTTTTGCTATTTAGTTAATTTTCTTTTTTATTAAATCTTCTGAGATCGTCTTTTTTCATTTTTTTTGTTTTCGAATATTATTTAATTAAAGAGCCTGCAAAAAATTTTTTTAAAGAAATATCTGTCATATTATTAAATAAAGTTAACTTTTTATTGCTTTTTTCAGTTGCTTCATAATTTTATCGCTTATCAAATGTTACATATAAGTAAACAGCCATTTAAAAATTACAAAGAAAAATTCTGAATACTTGGACTGAATTATGCAAAAAACGGATTCGATTAAACGATTTTACTTCGATCTTAATCAGAATTATCGCTACATAAAAAACAAATTTTATAAAAAATCATTTAGAACGTGGATTACATAAAAAATACTTTTACTTCGGTGAAAATATATTTATAAATGCATTTTATGTTAGTAAAAGTAAATTTTACATTTGAAATGATTTATAATACAATTTATAGTTAGTTTCAAGGTACCTTAAAGGTTAATTTATAATTTATTTCAAGATGTAACTATTCCAACAAAACGATTTAGAAATCAGCGTAACGTAAATGTTTTTTTTTTTTGAAGAAAATTCAATTCTTACGTTATAAAAATTATTGTATAGTATCCTGTTTTTGTGCGGTTGATAGGGACAGCATAAAAAGAAACCGCACAAAAAATATGTGAAAAAATTTAATAAATACTTACATATAACTGTATAAAACTTTGTCCACATACCACAGAAATTTTTTTTATGCGGTGGAGAGAACCGCATAAGAAAAGTCGCACTTAAAAAATATGTCAATTATTTACAAAATTTAGGAAAAAGTTTTTCCAAACAAAATAAATAATTAAATTTCACATGGAAACATTTTAACAACGTTTAATTTCTCATCGTATGCATGAAGAAATTTTCAAAATGCTCATCCTTAATTCACTGCTACTCGTCTTAATCCAAAGCTCGCGCGCGTATCTTCCTTTGATGAATTAGTTCCAAATCGTTTTCCTCACTTAAAGATACAGTTTCCATTGATTTATTTTTTGGCTCCATAAAGTAAGTGATAATTTTTTGTGACGACGGTTGGCTGGTCAGTTGCTTGTGAACATCACGATAACCAGATATGCATGATCGAAACTCTTTTTGGAATTTCAAACTCCTTTTGGAATTGGCACCTATTTTAGGAAAATGTTTTTCCTATTTGTTGGAAAGCTGGATCCCTGCATATATTTTATCCGCTCTCGAAGAATCCGATTCTTCATGTCCTTTATAATCTTATCAAATTACAGAAACTGTCTCTGACATTGTAAGTTTCGTCTTCAATCAAGTGCGTGCTGCTAGTGCGTTGAAAGAAAGCAATCGAACGTGCATTGTCGAGAGATTGTGTATAACCAATGAACAGAGCATCTTGAAGTGTATATGTGTACATTGATAGAAAACATTGCAATGAAGCCGAAGCCGTTGAAATTCATATACCGTATTAAAAAAAAAAAGATAGCACAAAAAAAATTGTACAAAAATCGCATAAAAAAAGGACAGCACAAAAACAGGTTCTAACACATCACACAATAAGTCCCAAGCCTAACTAATAAAATAACAACTTTCATGCGAAATTGAATTTTATTTATCACCTTTTCAAGAGTGATGCATTCAGCCCATTGATCTTTTAATTTTTTAATACCTTTTTCGTAGAACGATTTGCTTGCGTTCTCAAAATAGGCTTCAACTTCGGAAAACACTTCTTCATTTGAGCCAAACCTCTTTCCTCGGAGCATTCTTTTTAGGTCTGCAAACAGCCAGTGGGCACTGGGGTCATATCTGGACTATACAATGGGTGTGAAAGTAATTCGAAGTGTAATTCGTTCAATTTAATCATCATTCTCTTGGACTTGTGGCATGAAGCATTGTCTTGGTGAAACAGCACTTTTTTTCCTTTTGCATTAGAGGACGTTTTTCCTTTATTTTTTTCTTCAGTTGATCCAATAACTCCATGTAATATTCACTACTAACGGTTTCTCCTTTTTCAAGGTAGTCAATTAACAAAATTCCATGTGCATAACAAAATACGGAGGTCATAACCGTGCCAGCTGACGTTTAAGTTTTTGGTCGCTTTGTACAGCTTTTACCAGCTGCTGTCCACTCAGATGACGATCTTTTTGATTCAGGCGTGTAGTAATGGATCCATGGTTCATGTATTGCCACATATCTACGTAAGAAATCCTGCTTATTTTGCTTAAATATCTCCAAACAATGCTCTGAATCGTCGATGCTTTGCTGTTTTTGATCGACAGAGAGCAAACGCGACACCCACACTGAACACAGCTTTCTCATTGACAAATGATCATGCAAAATAATGAATACACTGCCTTTTGATATCTTCAAATACTCAGCTATCTCACACGACTTCAATTTTCGATCGGCTAAAACGAGTGTATTGACTTTGTTGATGTTTTCAGGAACAGCTACAGAATTCGGGCTATATCTGAGATTTCAGCGTTGCTTGTGTCTGTGCGACTACATTTTAATCAGCATACTACCTCTTAACCATTGATGGCGATGGAGCAGAGTCCGAATAACATTTATCCCTGTCTTAATTAACACATGGAATCCTTTTTCATCCATGGTTTCTAAATAAACAAAAGTTACTTCACTAAAACCACTGTAACTTTTAAACTGAACAAGATATTATCATGGCATTTTGTGTGTGTGTGACACATGTTGTTTGAAAGTTAGTATTACTAGATAATTCTTAGGAAAATTTAAAGGTATCACCCTTTATATGCCAGGCCCGGGACTTATTGAGTGATGCATTATTGTATTTATTTGTAGAATCATAAAAGTATGAATAGAGTTTTTTTGTCAATTAGATAAATGAGTTACTGTTTGTTGAAACTATTTTGCTTCAGGATGGATTTATGTCTTAAAATACTAATTATATTGTTTTGATTATAAGCCTAATCATATAAGCTATTATAGGAAAATCGAATATGCTTAAGGTGACTGACTACGTTCGGAACCGTTATTTTAAAAGAAGTGTATAAATGAATTTTTTTTTGATGTTTTATGTCAAATAAATTGGAATATACTGATAAAAATGTTTAAAAATATTATAATAATAAAAAATTACTGAGATGCAGTTTTTTGGCAAAAATTGAAGAAAGAATTTTTAAAACATTCTCCTTTTGGGAAAAATGCTTCCATAAAAATAATAGTTTGCCTATATATAATACATACAGTCGACTCCCGATAATTCGAAGTTGGAGGTACCAAAGAAAAACTTCGAATTATCAAGAGAGTAGAAAAAACTTCCAAAATTCTCGAAGAGAATGTTTTTTCTAACACATTTAATTTTGAAACTATATAATAAAACAACAATTGTACATATGTATAAAATTATTTGAAAGTATTTTTAAAAGTACATATTATACAGCATAAATATTATACAGAAGTAAAAAGTCCTGTATTAAAAGAATACATTCATACTCAATCCTACTCATCTCTTCTTCACAGTAGCGGACCATCCTTTCTCAACACATGTGTAGCAAGGCCACGTGTTAAATGAAAGATATGGTTGGCTGACAACAGGTGTAGTTGGACTATTGCCCACTTGCAGAAGGAAAACAATAAAAGTGTCTTTTCACTTGAGGAACCGGAAAACACTTAGAAGGAGTAGCGACAGATGGTCATCAAAGGGGTTACGTTACATGGGAGACACGCAGAGATAATACAACTAAAAAAAGCTCCAACCTGTTTGCTACAGGATTGTAAATGATAGTGAGTGTTTTATAAGATCACTTCGAATTATCGCGTATTGTAATCTGGTCACCCACAGCTTTTGCATCGAAATATTGAGGGCACCAAAACGTATTGTTTTAGTTCGAAATATCAAGAGTTTTTCAAGGGACTGGGCATGCACTTCGAATTATCGAGAGGTTCATATTATCGAAGGTTTGAATTATCGAGAGTCGACTGTATATATATATATATATATATATATATATATATATATATATACAGCTAGGATATATAGAGTCTGAACTCGGATCTTTGTAGAATTCACATTATTTTCAGTGTTACGATCAATTGAAATAATAACCCCCGGTGTTTTTTGTTACTTCTGTATACTGATATATTTAAATATCAATAAATCCCCATATAAATTATATGGATAATGCTCAGTTCAGAAATCTTCGCTATACACAGGAAAAATATTATTATATAAGTATTTTTCATGAAAGGAGGTTTTGAAAACTTCATTTTTTCCCCCATTCTTTTTGAAGAAGAAATTGCATTTAAATAATTTTTTCTTTTAATACACTCAAAACAGTTTTATATGAATATTTTCTAATTTAATGGGCTAATTTCATGTGACATCATAGTCACATGATAACTACAGACACACGTTTCCAGCCAATCAGTACATAAATTTATGTGACATAATAATTGCATGATAAATGTTATCACATGTTTCTTGTGGCCGCGGTAGCCAAGTGGTCTAGGTATCGGATCGTGGCTAGCGTGTCATGAGTTCGATCCCAGTACCACTGAAGACCCGCCGTGTAGGGGAGCAATGCACGTTAAATCTGTTGTACGTAGTTAGTAACCTTATAAGATTCGAAATAATTTCAAAGGATACACGAGAAACAATACAGGAGTCATTAGTAAAAAGATATATTTGAAATTTCTATTAATAAAAATATTCAATAAGTATATTTAAGTCTAATTTAGGTTGAATGAATAGCTTTTATTAAGGAATACTTATATACCAAAATATTTTAGAAATCCAGCATTTTTACATAGGAAATAAGATTGAATTTCATATATTTTATTATCTCTAGGCAAAAATGTGAACTATAAATATCTCGAGCCTTTTTTGTGTGGCAGCGGTGATCTCCAACAATGGCGGCTACTCTGGCTACTAATTCTGGCCTCACTTCACAGAAGTCTATAAATTTAATCATTTGATACTTGGTCAACATGTTATCTACAAAATAAATTTTTCTGTGCTATCTCTTGTCTTTCTTGGCGTTGCATTTACGGTGGCCAGCAGTGTAATAATCTTTATAAAATTATCGTTGAGGCAAATATCTCGTTCGGGAGAATTTCTTTTTGGAATAAACTAGTTCAAATTTAGTTTTTCTTCAACGTAAATTAAGAGTTTCGAAAACCAAATAAA
Source organism: Trichonephila clavata (assembly GCA_019973975.1). Classification (NCBI taxonomy): domain Eukaryota; kingdom Metazoa; phylum Arthropoda; class Arachnida; order Araneae; family Nephilidae; genus Trichonephila; species Trichonephila clavata. The sequence continues at coordinate 10,837 of BMAO01035927.1, read as the reverse complement.
ATGTGATATGAAGTGAATAGAACAAATGTAGACTTTTAAACGAAAGAAATAAATACCTGTGCTTTAAGACAATAGAATAACTGATTTATTGGTTTTGAACCATTTATATACTTATGATGTTTTATGTAAAAAGTACCTAAAAAATGAAAGGCATTAAAAAATTTAGTATTTATTTCCTAAATCTGTTTTTAATGTCTTTTTAAATAACTATATGCCTCTTTAAAATTACGAACAAGCATTATAAAGCATAATTTAAGAATATCTAAATATTTTTAATTTTATATGAAAGCGATAAATATTAAAGTCAAACTATGATCTTAAAATATTTTTATACAAACGATTTATAATGAATTCGTTCCGTCTTATTTCTACTTATAAATGTGCTTTTAAAAAAGTTAAAATAATAGCGAAATGATATTCTTTAGTTTTCAGTGTCAATACAAAATACCAACTATCTGTACAACAATTTCCATGAATAAACTCCACATATTTAATAGAGAAATCCATGCGTCATAAACTTTTTATGTACAGAAACATTATGATACCTCTTTAATACATATCGTATTAAAGCACTTTTTTGTATGGGATCTGAAGTACTCTGAAAGCTAGCCAAGAAATTCAGAAAAAAAGGTATTTACATAAGATTTTCGACCTTCTACAGAATTTTGAAACGTAAAACTTACGGTGCAAACACAGGGGATAAAAATCAAACAGAAACAGAAATGTGTTTCTTTTTATTTTGGAAGAAAAATCCCCCTAACTCCATCCTGTACTTATTACTTGTATGAGAGAATAGAAAGTAAAAAAAAAAAAAAAAAAAAAAAAAAAAAAAGCATAAATAAGGTACAGAAGTTCGAAAAAATAGCGTTTCTGATAACATATTTGCTGCAAAAAAAGCTTCTCCCAAATCCCAGTACTGTATAAGCGAATATTTTTCTTTTCATGTATTGATATTCTGAAAGTGTACTGTTCCATATGTACATTAATTCTGAAGGAAAATATCAAAAATCGATGAAGCGACACTGTTTTCTAAAACTAGCCAAATATTTCATAATGTTTGTGATTAAAGATTGAAAATATTTGTGTGTGTGCAGTTTTTTCCTGTACCTGTTATTCGACTTGTTCTTTTGATGCTCAAATATATAAATATATATATATATATATAAATACATGTGATACATACTTGCATATATATATATATATATATATATATATATATATATATATATATACATTTAGTACTAGGCGCACTGTATGATATTTTTTCATTAATATTCGTCGATATTTTTGTTATTTAAAAGCATATACGAAAGTTAGTTTACAATGTTGGTGTGGACAATTTAAAATTTTTTTTCGTACAATGCTAATTTTATAAATGTGTGTGTGAATCACATTTATAAAATTGTATATAATTTAAAAGCAATATCACATTACCCTCCCCCCACAACACACACATAATAGCTACCTAGGTAACTATTGTTTTAACTACCAATAAATTAACCAATTTATCACTTAACAACTTTTTTTGAAATATTTTAATTTACACCTGTTTCCCCAATATTGAATTTACCTTTTCTGTATATTACATTAATCAAGAGATATTCTTTTTATTGCTTAGTTTGATTGAAATATTTTTTTTAGTAGCATAACTTTTTTGAAATTAAATTTGTTATATTTGCAAAAAGTGTGCGCAGAAAATAATTGAATATGTTGTGATTCAAAACCATACAAATTTTGGAAGATTTACTTAAAACTACATAAAAAAAACATAAGATTTTCCTTTTTTTTGTTGTAATATATGTCAATATATACAACCTATATGGTTTGTATTTGTCAGTATAGCATTAATCTATAATCTATACAGTAACATTAACATTTAAAGGATTTTTAAAAATTAGTTTAAAAGTACATCAGAAATCTTTTTTAGAAGTATAAGAGCTTTCGCATAGTTATCACATCTTGAGTAATCTGAACCATCGCGCGAGCAATTTCACATATTATTATATTTAAATAACACTAGTTTATAATAATTTAACATTTTTTTTGTCTGATGTTAATGAGATATTTGTCTCTGATTGATTTAGAAGACACATCAATTTTTTCTGTCAAGTAAGAATTTTTCATAAGTGAGAAAAATCTCTTCTTTTTTTTAAAAAAAAATTCTTTGTGAACATTGCTGTAGTTTACTTCTGAGCATTTTCTACAATCAAAGAAAAATTTTCGTAGTAAGTTAATTAGAAAAAAAACTATGGTTATGGTTTAAGTATAGAATAGAGGGGGGGGGGGACGACAGAAATCTCTTTTCTTTTGACGACAGAAATCGGTCGCCAAGCTATTTCATTTAGTGATAGGTGTTTTTGGCGGCCAGATTTGATAGCCAAGCTACATAATTTAGCGGTTGGTATTCCGAGAATTTACAAATTGTAATTTTAAAAGTAAAAATGAAGATATATTAATGTGAAATAAAAAGAAATATTTATAAAGCATCCATTAATGCATAAAATTAAACATTGTATTTTTTTAAGCAAAAGGAAATTGTAACTCAGAAAATTTCAGAGCAAGGCTGCGCTCAGGAGAATTCTTCTGAAGAAGGGTACATATTTCTTTCACTGTCTCTAAAAAGGCAGTGAATAAGTCATTCAGATCGCAGGGTCGCTTCACCTTTCTTCACATGTACTCCTCCAGGTAAGAATCGAATTGATCCTTACACTTGCGGGTTCCACTCAGAGATTTTTTAATGGAGCTCCACGAACCCTCGATGGAGTTCGTGAGAGCCACTGTTTCCAGATCCTTAAAGTGTAAGCTGTGATTGGCTGAAAAATGAAGAAAACTTTCATCTTCCGGAGAATTGTAAGCTTTCTAGCAATTCGATATGATTGTACCTTCCTTTATGTTGCTCTTGATGGATTAAAGATGTGTATCCTTCGACCTATCCTGAACTTCATTAAAGAAACACTTATTCTAAGACCTTTCAATTCCTCCAAACACACAGATTCCATTCACTTGTTTGCTTCTGTTGTGTGTGTATTTTCTTTTACCAAACATGCTTTCATCAATTTCTACTATCACATCAGGATCTCCAAGCATTGAACTTTCGTACACACACATTTCCATGCATACTTCTCAGCAAAAACTCATCCAATCCATGACTGTTTTCTTCGAAACATTTATTTCGAAAGAAATGGTAATGGCTGGCCTTTCGCACTTACATATTCGTCAACCCACATATCTCAAGCATACTCTCAGCCTACTTTCATCGAACTATCTATTCTTCCTTACAGATCTCTTGATACGATGCGCATTCGCTCCTTTCTTTCGGCATTCTCAAATATATTCCTCACTCGAATTCTTTTTAATAGGATGCATAGTTTTCTTTCAAACCGAACATTCAGCGATCAATCTTTTTTTCATGCGCTAACGTATCACAATTTTCCCTTTCTTTCTAAATCATGAAAAAAAAACGCAAATCATACTTTTCAGACATACTCTTCAGGATAAGTCGAAGAAAAAAAAACGAAAAACAGGAAAATCGAATAGTAAAAAAATGGCAGAAAAGTTCAAAATATCCTCTACGGATGAAATTGAAATGCGAAATGAAATTAAGATAAAATTGGAATTGTTAATTTGAAAATCGTCTGCTCGTGTTGAAAACATCCGCAATTTTTTAATTAACCAATAGCAATTTATTAAAAAGAACACGCGACCTTATCTGCATAAGATCACATATCAAAAATAAAGGATTATCAAATTATACAGGGTGCCAGAATGAATTCGTTACCTCGCCATGGCATTTCTAGTTTAAAAAGACTAAAAAAAAAAAACCGCTTTAGGTTAATCGAAGTAAAAAGTAAAAAAATAATTCTTAATACAAGAATAAAATGATTAGCGAGAAAATTAATGTCATTGTGGTAAAAGCGTGGGGTGCTGCTCTATATAAATTATTATAATTTCTTACTAGTTCTATTCTGAAACGCTGAGTTAGTGTAAAAATGTAGTACAAAGCAACCCACGCTCTTACCACAATGACATTAATTTTCTTGCTAATCAATTTATTCTTATATTAAGAATTATTATTTTTTTATTTTTTAGTTCGATTTAACATAAAAGCGTGTTTTTTAGTTTTTTAAAACAATAATTTATTTTTCACTTTTTAGTTCGATCTACAATAAAAGCATGCATTTTTAGTTTTTAAAACTATCATTTATTCATTGATGAATTAATCATAAATGCGTCATTTTTTAGAATCTGGAATACCCATCGGCAACTTATCGGTGCGTCGATATGGCCTGGTTTGAAAAATGTAGGATCAGGGAACTGAAGGAAATCGGAAAGAGCTAAGTTTGAAATATTTCATGCAAAAGAAGGCGTTAAGTCAATGATATTTTTCACTAAAAATAAGCTTAATATTCTCTCTGAAACTTGCATTAGAATTAGACATAAAATTATACTTTTTGAATTGGAGGGTTTGTGAGAAATTATTTAATGCGGTGTGAGAGAGAGAGAGAGAGAGAGAGAGAGAAGACATCTAAATCAATTCTCAGCTGCTTTGGTAAAATGAAGCAATGAATGATGCTTCATTCCACAGATTCGACAAGAGAATTTAGAAAAACAGATTTTGTCTGAGCTTAGCGGTTAGAACAGTGCTTCTCAAACTTTCCATATTTGCAACCCAATTTGCAGTCATAATTTCCATCGTGCCCCCCTCATAGAACAATAATGTGTAGAATGCAATAATAATGACTTCGGCACTAAAGATACAATGCGACATTATTATTATAAACTGCACATATTATCAATATATGTATAATATTTTGTATATGAAAAGCCTGTGGAAGTCACTAGTACTTATTAATCTTGCTTTTAATTTAGTATTGATAAATCAATTATTAAATACTTTTAACTGCACTGATACATTTATAAGTATCTTATATCAGTGTGAATATGCATTTTATTTTTTCATCATGTCAGAATTTATTTTGTTTTTCTTCCTTTCGGTAAATTAATAATTATTTTATATATAAATATTTTATTTTGGACTTTTCGATATGCTTGCGTCCTTCACGTAGGGTTATCATGCCACCAAGGGATGCCCTCCCCTCTTACAGTTTGAGAAACGCTGGATTAGAACATAACTTTTTTTCTTCACATGCCAAGAGTCTTTATTTTATTTTATTTTTTCAGTAAAACTAGACAATTGTTTATATTATTGTAAGAAATTGCGGACGCAAATGTTTTCGCTTTTATAGGGTTGTAACTCAATAACTTAGTCGCCAAATCTGGAAATAGGGTCTGGAATTCGTCGCAAAATCTTGAAATGGTATATGGAATTAGTAGCCAAATCTGGAACCCGGATAATGAATTAGTTGTTAAATCTAGAAATCATTATTCCTGATGATCCTGATCACGACAATGGAAAAAAATTATGAAATTATTGTATTGTCATCGGTCCTTGACAAATGTATAAAATTTTGAATTAATCTGACCTTTAAAAGCGGGTAAAAATCGAGTTCAAAGATTCCGTTACATACAAGTGAAACTTATAAAAGCGTGTTAAAATCGCCAAATCCAAGGCTCACCCCTATTCTACACTTAAGCCAAAATTATAAATAGTAGTAAAAAATATGTGCTTCATAATTCCAGAAAAATCTTTTCACCTGACCTCTCACCTTTTACATGTTTTGATTCCAGTATAATGAAACGTAGTTTTAAAAAAAGTCAGTCCTTTTTTAAAAAACAACAACAAGTTTTAAGTCTCAAATTATAGGTTCTTACGTATTATCGCAACCAGAGGCGGATTAAGCCGCTGGTGGACCTGACGCCTCCAGGGGTCCCCAGCGCCAGTAGGCTCCCAAACTTGATGGATTCTAATAAAAAATTCAACGTACAACAAAAAGATCTTGAATCAATATCAAACAAATTGTTATGATTTTTTTGAGGGACTTGGTGTATTCAAAGTATATTTGTGTTCAAATTTTTTTCGGTACTTAACCGTTTCGTGGGCGCCAACAATTAGGTCGCCAAAAAATGATACAACCAACTCCAAACGGAATATTCCCGCCGGTAACTTTTTATCACCACATTTTCAAAACAAGTCCTGGTCTTTTCTTTTTAGTAATAATCATTTTTATAATACGTCAAAAATGGATGGAAAACCTAATGAAAACAAACATTTATTAACATTTTTTAGTACTTACGTATTATCGCAACCTATTAAGGACATTATATGAAACGAAGCACATAAATGCCAATTCAGCTCGTACGACACATGCGAAATTGGGGTTACCAATTTGACGAGTTATTTTGAACATTGGCATTTTTGCGATAATACGTAAGTACCCATTTCCTTACTTGAAAAGTGTGTTTTGTCGAGAATCTTAAATAAATACAATGCTCAAAAAAGTTAGGGCAGCACATGAATTTAACGAAATATCGCAAATATTTCTTTTGTTACCTGACATTAAACAAAACATCCAGTTATAAGTCTTACAAAAAAAAGAAGAAAACTTCATAAGCAAATCAAGGCTCCTGACGTCAAAAAACAGAAAAAGGATATAAGTGCAGAAATAGTGCTTTCGTTGAAGCTGTTGCTTTTCTTTGTCTTAGTGGTGAGAATCAACATTTCGGCTGTTGTTTTGCAAAAAACTGACTGGAAAAATGTCAGGAGAACGCGATCTACCGAAATACGGGGCTTGCCGTATTATCGTGATTCTGGAATCCGGGCAAACACCCATAACTGTATTGAATTGGTTATAAAACGCTATTGGAGTGGTAAGAAGTGTCAGTGTAGGACAGCGGAATTGATTTCAAGATACAGGACATGTTCGATGTCGGCCAGGACAAGGTTGTCCACGAGCTTCCGCAGCAAATGACCGATATATCCTGTTAATAGCTCGTTGAGACAGAACAGCCAATTTGGTCAAAGACAGTTTCTTTTGGCAAAACAGGGGAGGGATTTCAAACCAAACAATCCGTAATAAGCTTTATACGGGAGGTCTGCACGTAGGCTAATGATGTGTATTGCGTTGACAGCAAGACACCGTGCAGCCGTAGGTGGGCCGCTGAACACCGCGATTGGATGCAAAGGAACTGGGGTCAAGTGATGTTTACAAACGAGTCCTGATTCAGTCTAGAGTGTGACATCAGGCATGTTTTGATGGGACGAGAAAGCGGCACTCTAAATAACCCTATACTATTCGATCAGTTAAGATCACATTACAGACAAGGTGGTTTAATGGTATGGGCTAAAGCCGATATAGGTAGGCCTGCATATCATTTGGAGTAGCAATTTGATGGCTCACATATATGCAGACGAGATCCTGAGATCCCATATAGTGTTTTAGGCTGAGGCCATTATTGAGTCCTTTCTTTTAATACAGGATAACGATAAACCTCCTACAGCTCGGTCTTGTGGAAAGCGTTCTTGAAGCTAAAACAATACAGCGTATGGAATTACCATCAAGCTGCTCTGAACATAATCTTAGCATGTTTGAAACACACTCGGAGGACACATTACTGTAAGACTAATGTGTCTCATGCTACTGTCCAAGATATGGAGATCGCACTTCGTCAAGAGTAGAGCAATATTCCCTAAAGTCTCATCGATAACCTCATCGTATCCTTGCGAAACAAATCTACGGCAGTCTTAGCAGTTCGAGACAACCCTACACCCTATTAATTATTCTGTACCATTTTCAAACAATTAGCTTTTTGGCATTTACATGTAACCAAATACATTTAGATGGGTACAACTGATGCTGTTGTATTGGTCTTGAATTTTCAGAGCCCCAAAATCCAGTTTTGTTTGTTGACATAACCATTTAAATAGAAATGCGCTTCATCTGAAATCAAAACATTATTTAAAAGTCAATTTGTGTGGCTAATTGTGTAAAGCGAGTAGAGTATTGTAATCGTTGTTAGTGATCTCGCCGTAGCAGTGTCTGCACAATTTGAATGTTGCATGGGTATATCTTTAGATCCATTTTTAAAATTCTACGCAATGTCGTTCTATAAGTACCCAATTGGCTGGAACGAGGGCGAGTTGAGACAGATGGATCATTTCCAACACTATGTCGCACAGATTCCACGCTGTCTTCAGTGCGAATATTTCAATGGGCACCTCTTCCAGGGAGATCAGCCACTAAACCCAATTCCTCAAAACGATCGACCGAACTCCAAATCACGAAGACTGTGGAGCTGATCTTGAATTAAAATATTGCGGATATTTACACTGCATCATAAAAATCGATCGTTGACAAGAATAGAACAAGATATCAAATCATTGTCATGGCCAAGTAATTTAGCGCGTTTTCACATGCTGTATTTTACAATAATGCAACTAATAAACTTTTACTAACAGAAATAGTACTATAACTTAAAAAAAAATTAAAAAAAACATCAAAATTTTTTTATAAAATTATTAAATTTAAATATCATTGGCTCATTAGGGCACAAATGCGACAAAATGCCAAAAACCCGAGGTCAATCGGTTAATTATTGGCTGAGAAAAAGGTACGACAAAATATGGAACGAAGACGAAAAAGACGAAATTTGCGTCCTAATAGCGCTTTTTTTTAACACTACGTGAAAAACGCGCTAAAAACTGATAATTTTATCGCGTTATTTTGTACTGTAAGGTTCCATAATAAATTATCAAGAATTCAATTTTAACCTACAAAAAGAAGAAAATAATTATATCAGAAAATACAAAAGTAATTCGTGTTTATCATTGGTAGGTCTTATTTGGCCCACTCTGTAGATCAGGGGTGGCCAACCCGCGCACGCGTGCCACATGTGGCACGCGAAGGCTTTTTGAAAAATTACAAAAATATTATGAAAATATTACTGAATTAATTGAATTTCAATAAGAAAAAAAATTGTCATGAAGAGAATATGTAAAAAACAGAAATTTTCAGCGTGAGATTTCAAGGGCGCTAAGCAAGATTTTTCTTTTCTTCAGAAAAACGCCAAAAAATGAGATCATGCCCCAAAAACTTACAATTCTTACTGCTTTGTAACATTCGAGAAAAGTGTTGAGTAACATGAGACTAAAAACAAATAGATTATCTCTCTCGGACGGTCGAAACTGCCCAAAAGGTCACTCTCTCTGGGGGGGGCGGTTAATTTTTAACACCTCAGATTTAAATTCAAATTTCAGCTTCCCTGTGCAGGGCTGAAGTTTATAGCTATTGGCTGTTCAACGTGATGTCAGATTAAAAGGTTTTTCCGGAGATGTTGGCTATTTACGATTTCTGTAATGTCAAGAAGTAATTCTGCAATATATCAGGAGCGCAGTTGTTGATACGGTAGAAGTAATTCTATCTGCACAAAGTAGCCGCTTTGTAAAGCAGAGGGAGTGTGAACTTGCATCCGTGACTAATCAGAATGCTGGATTCGGAGCCTAGAAAATTTGTAGCGTAACATTGGCAAATTGTTTCTAGCTGTCAGACTCAGTTGATTTTAAACTCTGTTTAGCAAGACGTTTAGATTTTCTCCTTTTCTAAAATTGTTTTTAAATTTAGTGTTGAGCGTAGTTGTTTAAATTTTTTGAAATTCTCAATATATTTATGAGTAAACCTTCGACATCGAAAAGAAATTATGAGAGGATATTGCAGCACGTGATTTTAAAATTGTCTAGAAAGAACAATACTTGTTTACACATCAAAATGCTTCAAAGCCTGTTTGTTTGATATGTGGAATTTGTATAGCAGTTCCAAAAAATTTAACTTGGACCGTCATTTCAAACAACTGCATAGTGATTTCAACAACAAATATCCTGTTGGATCAAATTTGCGAACGGAATTCATCAATAAAAAAAAATCTTTAGCCGGCCAACAATCTTTGTTCCAGAAAAGAAATGACGTAATGGAAACCATGGTGAAGGCTTCTTATGAACTTTCTTTGTTGTTAGCCCGCAAGAAAAAACCATATTCTGACGGAGAGGAGATAATAAAAAGCAGCCTTTTAATTTTCGCCCAAAATGTCGGTGATCTTAATGTCAAAAATATGGTTGACAAAATAGCTTTGTCCAGAAATACCGTCATACGTCGTATAGATAACATGGACCAGGATGTTGGAACGCAAATTGTCTGTGGACTTCAAAACTGCAAATATTTTCATTAACTGTGGATGCAAGCTGTGATATCACTGACAATGCGCAGTTAAGCATCTTTGTGCGTTACACGAACGGAAGTTTTGATAACTGTGGAAGAACACTTCTTGATTTGCCGCCAACTAGTTTTAACTACAGGTGAAGACATTTTAAGGAACTTAAAAATGTAATTTGAAATTAACAAAAGTAGAATGGACAAAATTAGACAGTGTTTTCACAGATGGAGCGCCTTACATTGGTTGCAGAACAAAAGATTTTGTTGCATTGCTTGAAAATTATTTGGGAAGAAAAGTTTTCAAGTATCATTGTATTTATTCATCAAGAAAGTTCTTTGTGCCAAGGACTTAAACTTGTCTTTCGTTGTTGACCCCGTGTGTGCGCTGTATCAACAAAAATACGAGCTCGTGCTCTGAATCGACGAAGATTTCGTACGCTTTTCCCGAAGAAACGGAAGAAAATGGCGAGTTACTCTTCATTGTAGTGTGCGCTGGCTTTCCAAAGGAAGTTCATTTGCGATATTTTGGAGTTTGAGGGAATGTGTTTTAGAATATCTGGAAGAAAACGATGAACTGCCCAGTGAATGCTCGCTCCTCAGGAGTGAAAATTGGCTGTGAGGTTTAGCTTTTCTTAAACGATATAATGGAACGTTTAGACAATTTAAATTTAAGATTACAGGGAAAAAATTGTATTTTTTCCTACCCTTTGTTCATATATCTTCTTTTGTGAACA